>MCJB01049064.1:163505-231728 GCA_002018475.1 Nicotiana obtusifolia | reverse complement strand
TGTGATGGGGCTGCACGATCTAGGGGAGGTCATGATAGCATTTATGTGGTTGTTGATAGGTTTTCTAAGATGGCTCATTTTATTCCTTGTAAAAAATGTGATGATGCACAATATGTTGCTTCTTTTTTCATTGCTAATGTATTAAAGTTGCATGGTGTGCCTCGAACTATTGTTAGTGATAGGGATGCTAAGTTTTTGAGTCACTTTTGGAAGTGTTTGTGGGGTGCTCTTGGCACCAAACTTTTGTTTTCTACATCACATCATCCACAGACTGATGGTCAAACCGAGGTTGTTAATCGAACCTTGGAAGCTCTTCTTCGAGCTTTGACCAAAGGGAAGTCCGGCACTTAGGCTGACCGATTACCTATTATGGAGTTTGCATATAATAGAACTGTTCATTGCATGACTAGCATTACTCCATTTGAATGTGTTTATGGTTTTAATTCTTTGATACCACTTGATCTTGTTCCTTTGCCTAGAGATGCAGTTATTAGCGTTGACGGAGAAAACCGGGCAGTTGCGTTGCTCGAATTGCATGCTAAGGTGAGGAAAACTTTGGAGGATGCTTATGACAAGGTAGAGGTCAAGAAGAATAAAGGAAGGAAGAAGCTGGACTTAAGGAAAGATGACTGGGTTTGGGTGCACTTCCGAAAGGAAAGATTTCCGAACCATAGGAAAGGGAAGTTAGCTCTGCGGGGAGATGGGCCATGTCAAATGTCGCAGAATATCAATAACAACTCTTATGTTATGGACTTGTCTAGTAGCATTGCTTTCGGACATGACAGTGCTTTGATTTCGAGGATGAAATCCTCTCAAGAGGGGGAGAATGATGCAAATAAATTTGATCAAGTGATATCACTGCCATCTATGAACAAGACAAGAAAAGGCGTTGGTTAGCCTTGGAGAAGATCCAAGCGTCCATAAATCTTGCTATGGACGAATCTTGTGTTGAAGATGTACATTTGTGTTTATGTTATATTATTATGTAGTTATTGAAGACATTAATTCTTATTTGTTGGAGTCTTGCGTGACTATTCTTTAAATTAGCCAAATTGTGGCCTTTTTGTTAATTAGTTGTTTCCTAGTTGATTTAGGTTAACTAGTTATTCTTTTCCTAGTTGATTTAGGTAAAGGCTCATTCTATATAAGCCTAAACACTTCATTATTTTGATAACCTTTTGACATTATTTTCAATCAAAAAATGGCAGCAACATTGCTCCCAAAAATCGTGGGAATTAGCTTGTCCAATTTTGGTGTGATTCAAAATTGAACTTGTTCCTTTGTTTGATCGAACAGTTTGCAAGACCATTGTTGTTTTGAGGGTTGTTCGTATAGTATAGGTACTCCGTGACTTCATCAAGAAGGTAAGTAGACTAGTTCCTACTTGTTGTCTTGATAGTTCATTGAGCGTCTTACTTCTATCTTTTGTTTTCTTATTTCTGCGTTTAATATTGCATCAGGGGGGTTATAGACGAAGTTTCAGGATCATCAGCAGGGAATGTGGCTAAGTGAAATGACCCAATCAGTCGTTTTGGGCATTTGCATATCGTCCAGCTATTGAAGTCTTGGATAGCTTCATACGATGTATTATGACTTGTGTGAATCTTTGGTTTTGGTTTCAGGTGATTTGGGATTGATTTGGAAGAATGATTCTCAACTAAGAAGCTTTAAGTTGGAAGAGTTGACCAAGTTTGACTTTTGTGTATTTGATCTCGGATCGTAGTTTTGATGGTTCCGTTATATTCGAGATCTTGGACTTGGGTGTATTTCCAGATCTGCATTTGGATGTTTCTAGAAGGAATTGGCACTACTTGGCGAAAGTTGGCAATTTGAAGGTTTGAAATGTTCATAAGTTTGACAAGGAGTTGACTTTGATGATACCGGGTTCGGTTGTTGTGCCGGGAGTTGGAATAGGTTCTATATGTTATTTGGAACTTATACGCAAAATTTGGGTTCATTCCGGATTTGTTAGGCCTGAATCGGACGCTTGGTTCGAAGTTTGAAATTTATGAACTTAAGAGATTGATCTTGATCGATGATTCGTGGTTTTGATGTTATTATATATGATTTGAGGCCATGAGTAGATCCGTATTATGTTTTGGAACTTGTTGGTATGTTTGGATGGGGTCTCGAGAGGCTCAGGTGAGCTTTGGACCATTTCTAGGTCCTTTTTAGTTCTTAGCTTTTGGCTACAAGGGTGTGAATCATGATCAAGGACCTTGGGGTTTGTTCGCGAAGAGCGGATTGGTGTTTGGGCCTTATGAATCGCTATCGCGGAAGCCATTCTTGCGATTGCGTAGAAGAATGTTTGCATAAGATGAAATTTAGAAGCTTATATCTTACAATCTATAAGGAATTTGGAGGTGATCCAAAAATAAAAGTTGTAGACCTTTGTGTCTAGTTTTCATAAAGTCAACCATTTATTATTTAGAGTTTTATACAAAAAGTTATGACAATTATACTAGATAATGTCTGGAAGAGTTGGGCAAGCTTGTTGGAGTTTGTTCATCGCGATCACGGGAACATGGCCGCCATCGCGAAGAGTAATGTGGTGGAATTCTTTTTTTTAATCGCGGCCACGAAGAAAGACTTGTTGCAGTGCATTAAAACATCAAAGTTCGGGATTTTGAGTTTATTTTCTTCACTTTTTGAGTTGGGAGCTCGAATTTGGGCGATTTTAGAGGCGATTTTCACCACATGGATTGAGGTAAGTATTTTCTACTTGGTATTGATTATATTTCATGAATCTATCTTCTATTATGACATTTGAATTATGAATTTTAAAGAGAAATCGAGAGTTTTTGTCTAAACTTTCCTAAAGTGAATTTTTGAGTTTTGAACATCGATTCGAAGTCGGATTTGAGTGATATTAGTATGGTTGGACTCATAATTAAATGGGGTTGTTGGATTTTATAAGTTTTGTCGGGATCCAAGGTGCGGGCCCAGGTTTGACATTTTGGTTGACTTTGAGTATTTGATTAAAGATTCGACCTTTTTCGATTGGATGTGTTTCCTAAGGCATTATTTGATATTTTGAGTTGCTTTTGGCTAGTTTCAATCCGTTTGGAAGATGTTTCATGCGGGATGGCATTTTTAGAGTATTGTTTTGGCTTGCTCAGTATTGGATTTATCTTGTTCGAGGTAAGTAACATTTTTAAACTTGGAATTGAGGGTAATTATCCTAGGGAACCATGTTATTTGTGATGTGTTAAGGTGTTGCACATGCTAGGTGACGGCGTGTGGACGTGCACTGGGGCAATCATAATTCAAGTTGAATTTTAGACTAGTACTAGACTTGTTCTGTTATCATATCCTATTATATCAGCGTTTTACCCTACTTCTTGATTACCTGAGCTATGATTCTTGTTAGAAATCATGTTTAGGCTATGTGATTATTCGGTTGAGACCTAATGAGGCTATTTCTGTTGTTTTGAGTTATCTGAATTAACTGTAGTTATACACTCAGTCATGGTTCTTCATTTGCACATCATATCTCAGTCTCTGTATCACATGTTATTATTGTTTCTTTTCCATTTGTGGAGTTATTGGGCTGAGTAGTATGAGATTGTGAGCCCTTGAGACTTGAGAGGTTGATGACTGAGGTGGGGCGTAGAGCCGATTTGAGAATGTTGTTGTGGATCAGGTTGCACGACGCAACATGCCTTATTGGCTTTATTATTATTGTAGATCGGGCTACACACCGCAGCAGGCCTTATTGGCTTTATTATTATGATGGATCCGGCTGCATGCCGCAACAGGACTTATTGGCTTTATTATTATTATATATCGGATTGCACGTCGCAGCAGACCTTATTGGCTTTTGATTAGCCTTTGGGCAGGATCTGCCCCTCCGGAGTCTGATATTCCAACAGTGGGCACAGAAATGACGATACATCCACGTGCTTTAGTGAGAGGCTTATGAGCCATACACTCGTACAATGCTGAGTGATTGTGTTTGTGTGATGAAGTGGGAAATTGACACAAACATCTTAAGCATGCTGAGAGTGATGGTACCAGATGATATCACCGTGAAATCATTCATATGACATACATACTTGGCGTGTAGGCATAACGATACATTTTCCTCACACTAGATGTTAATGTGACATATATGATTGACATGGATATTTGACATGTAGGTATATAGATATATATTCCTCATGCTAGGCGGTATATGATGATTGATGACTTGACATGCATATTGACATGTAGGCATAAAGATGTACTTTTCTCATGGTAATTGATAAAAGAGAAGTCTTAACTGATGTTGTAAATTAGAAAAGATTGTTCTTTTGATAAACTCATATTTAATTGATTTCATTGGTAAGATACTTAGACTGTTATACTTGAAAGGCATGTCTAATTTTTCGTATCTGTGAACGAGCTGATCAATACATATCTTGAGCTATATACATTTACTGCCATCACTATACTGTTATGAATTGATAATGGTTATTGGTGATGGGAACTGACCTTTTTCCAAACTCGTCACTGTTTTCAACCTGAGGTTAGGTTTGCTACTTATTGAGTACATGGGGTCGATTGTACTCATACTACACTTCTACATCTTGCGTGCAGATCTTGGAGCTGATGTTGTTGTGTATGGCGGGAGCTGGCATTGAAGATGTACCTGTGTTCCGGTTGCAACTGCCACTTGTCCTTGGCAGCTTTAGATTTGTAAATTTGTTTATATATATTTCAAACATATGATGTATTTAATTCGTACTAGCTTTGTAAACTCTAAGTTTTAGAAGCTCATGATTTGTACTGCCATTTCTTGGTTATTGTATAAAAGTTTATTTCATTTATCATTAATTTTCTTACTAATCTCATTTTGATTGTGTTGACTATTACTTGGCTTACCCAGCGGGTTGGGTTAGCTGCCATCACGACTAGTTGGATTTTGGCTCGTGACAAGTTGGTATCAGAGCACTGGGTTCAGAGGTTCTGCGAGTCATGAGAAAATGTCTAGTAGAGTCTTGAGAATCAGTTGATGACATCCATATCTATCTTTGAAAGGCTACAGGGCATCTAGGATAAACTTCCCATTTTCTTTCTTTATCTTTTGATATTGATTAGGCTTGAAGCATATCTCTTTGAATTCCTTCCACTCGCTCGTATGTTATGTGAGCGCTCGATATCAGCTGTGCATCGACGACTTGTGATTCATGTATGAGGTGCGAGATGTGTTTTTTGTGTTTCAGTGATGGGCTAGTTAGAAAGAGTTGAGGACAAGTTTGGACCGCAGCTTAGGCTTAGTAGTTTCAGTTGTGTGAGCATGTGATTTTGGACTTATATGTCCAGTAATGTCCCTAGGAGTGGCATTTATGGCTCGGTGAGTGGTTGGATAGCTATATGATGAATATGATGTGACTGCGGGATATGTGTAGATGGCTTGGATGTGATGAGAAGAGTTTGCTTGAGATGTAAAAAGAAAGGGACTATTGGGTGCTCGATTTCTGTGTTGATGTATTCTTCGGTCTCGAGTCATGAGTGTGTTAGGGATCTTTCAGTTGTTTTTTTATGGAATGAAGTGTGTTCCTATACCTTGTTGACGAGTTTAGATTCGGGAAGATTTAGTGATTGCATAGTGGTTATGGCTATGAAAGGGAATAAAGAGATGCTAGGTTGATGCTAAGTAGGTGGCTTATCTCCTGCGGGATATTCTAAGGCTGTGTGATTCTTAAGATGATTATATGGATGTTTTCTTTCTACCATGAATTATATGTGTTGCAATTGAGTTTGGACCGGTTGAGGAAGTTGACTTGACTGTTACAAGGATGAATGATAGCGTAGTAGGTGATTTGAGGTATTTTACGATTTGTGTTACATGGGCTTATGAAGGATTTAGTTGAATTACAGTGCGAGATTATGGCAGAAATGGAGTAAGGGTATTGTGGGTCATTAGATGTTGTGTTCCATGGCTTCAAACCAAGTGGGGGAGTCTGCTATCGACGATTTGATTTCATGGTTATGTGTTATATTAGTTTGGTCTGAGGCATATTTATGGATCGGTTATGACTTGAAGAGTTTGATTTTGAAGATGACTTGAGTAAGGGAATTTCTCAAAGCGCGATGTATTACACTTTTTGGATATATGGAAATTTTAGAATGATTTGGGTTTGTTATTCGTGATGGATGTAATGTGCTAAGAAAAGGGAGTCACTTGGTTGCGTTAAAGGGGGGTTACTTCTTTGGGTGTTTTTGTGCTAATGGATCAGAGGTCTCATCTTGTTTGGGTGATGCGTTTGAGATTAGAACAAGGTGGATAACTCTCGAGAAGGTTCTAATGGGTTCAAGGTTCATATGTGGTATTTGAGAAATTTTGGGATTTGGAAATAGCTAAGATATGAAATTTGCATTAAATGGTGCTGGGACTCACCGTATTTCTGTATCATTATTGTGTTCTACATTTCAGTATCAGAAAGGTTGATGAAATAACTTTAAATTCCCTTAAATTCTTTTCACCGCTGGTACCTCGGTTGTAGTATTTAGGGTGCTTAAGAGGGAATACAGTGGCTTATGGGCTTTACAATGACGTGGTTTCATGCTAGGATCTCTTGTGGTGAGCTTTGGATAAGGAGAAGTGTTAACTTGAAGGCAATTCGGAAGGAACTCGGAGGAATAGGACAACTTGGTAGTAGGTTGGATCAGCACAATAATGGATATGATCGGTTATTTTGGTTCTTATGAAGTGGTGAGGCTTTACCGGTGTTTTGTGGCAATATTCTTGAGTTTTGGTGACTTGCGCAAGTTGGTTGAGTTAAGGGGATTTAAATCTGATGGCTTGGTATTTTGCTAATGGGTTTCGATGAATTCTCGATGATTCCAACCACAGTTTGAGATGGATATTTTCTACCGGCATGAGAAGTATGTTGCGTATTGTTATTTTCTCCTAGATGGGATCAAGTGGATGGTTTCTGGCTGATAGAGTATGTCTCCTGCTTGTGGCTCAAAGTTGATAACGGGATTTTCGTGGCTCTATATGATGGTATGGTAGAGGCGATGCATCATGCAGGTTTGAGATTTGCATGTGCAAGTTTACGGTTCAATTTTGATAGGAAGTTCATGAGTTTTCAGATATTTAGAAGAATGTGGCACTCTCTTGTATCACCTGAGAAGAGTGCACATTTCAGAGGGCGTATTGTGTTTTGACTTACGGATGCTTCATTATTATTGCGGTACTCGCTTGGTTGATCGACTACTGATGTTCAGATTTTGCTATGCGGCATAGAAGAAGTTTGAAAGTATTTCTCGTGGGATGATCGGGTATGAGAGATGAGTTAGTCATTCGAGTGGCGGAGACGGGATCGGTTATGGTGATTCTTTTGCATTCTTGTGATTTGGAGACTGGGAGTCTTAGTGGTGGACTATCCATTAGTTATGGACTATGAAGATGTGGCCAGAGTTAGACAGCTAATGGTATGTGTTATGTCCAGGTTATTGTGGACTCTTGAAGGGTTATATATCTAATTGTGGATGGCCGGAGTTGATTTGGGTCCCCATTGGTAGGCCTAATGAGGATGTGTATTCTACACCGGGTCGGATTTGTTTACTCAGCACAACTATTGTTAGAGGATGTGTCATCAATGAAAGTTGATCTTATTCGTGTCTGTTGGGTTCCAAGTATGGCTTTTTTATCCTACGATGGGTTGTGATCGGTTGGGTATTTGCACACATGGTGCATTCTATGTGGGTCTTGTTGAAAAATTTGAGCGAGATTGTTCTTGGGGTGATGAATAGTTGATTATACCTTGGTTATGGTCTTTCCTGGTTGTGGTATATTTTGTTATCCTTTTCTCCATGGTTATGGTCATGTACTTTGCATGTTTGTGGTTGATATGCATATGGTAGTTGATTTTGAGCATTATATCTTGAGATATTTCATATGGATAGGTGTTTGGATGGGGTCAGGCATCGCGACGAAGTTATGTTGGTATATGATCTTTTGTGTTGATTTCGCGTGTTTTGGTTCTCCTTTGGGTGATGGGTTCCTAGCATTCCGCTTGTGGTGGTATCTATCGAGCTTGCCGGACGGTTCTCTCATTTGTGTCATTTTCCATTTTTGGGTACATTTGAGTTGTTGCTTATTGGTGCATGGATTGCACGGTTTGTGGCTATGGGTAGTATTGTTTGACATGTTAGTAGAGCAGCTTGTATTTGATGAGATGGGTTCATTGAAACTAGAATGAGTGCTATCAGATTTTATTACGGTATGATTTGAAGGATCATATAGAAAGCCAGCTTATAATTTGGTAATGGATCTTATCGAGTAAGAGAGCTCTATGACTTATTGATCTGATAAGTGGTTATGAGCTTCTGCATGTTTCTTCCATCATTGGTGGAGTATGAAGGTTTTCAACAAGGATTTATTTGATATGATGTTTGTTATCGGTACCGGGTTTGTTATTGAGCAGTTATTGTGGTTGAGAATTGGTGCTATGAGTATCTGAGTTATGTGGTATATCATTTGATTACATCTTGGGTAATGGTTTTGGCTCGGTACAACTTGTTCAGACTTATACAGTGAATTTATGCAAGATTCGGGTCTTATGACGAGTTTCAGATTGGAGATTTAATTCTAAGCTGTATGGACCAACGTTGAAGTAAGGATCTTCAATAGGTTGTGTTGTCAGGCTTATATTGATTGGGGTGACGTAGGATCACCCACGTGTATATGCATGGTGAGTTTACACAATGATTTGATGGCTTTGGAACGACTCTTGGTACGTTCGAGAATGAACATATGTTTAAGTGGGGGAGAATGTAACGACCCAACCGGTTGTTTTGAGAATTTTTATTTCGTCCAGCTGTTTGAAGTCTTGAGTAGCTTCGTATGATGTATTACGACTTGTGTGAATAGTCGGTTTTGGTTTTCAGGTGATTCGGGGTTGATTTGGAAGAATGATTCTCAACTAGGAAGCTTTAAGTTGGAAAAGTTGACTAAGTTTGACTTTTGTGTATTTGACCTTGGATCGGAGTTTTGATTGTTCCGTTAGGTTCGGATAGTGATTTTGGACTTTGGCGTATACCCAAATTTGCATTTGAATATTTCTAGAAGGTATTGGCGCTAATTGGCGAAAGACGGTAATTTAAAGTTTGGGATGTTCATAAGTTTGACCGGGAATTGACTTTGATGAAATCGGGTTCGGATTGTTGTTTTGGGAGTTGGAATAGGTTTGATATGTTATTTGGAACTTGTATGCAAAATTTGGGTTCATTCCGGATTGGTTAGGCTTGAATCGGACGCTTGATTCGAATTTTGAAGTTTTTGAGCTTAAGAGATTGATCTTGATTAACGTCGTGGTTTTGATGTTATTATGTGTGATTTGAGGCCTCGAGTAGGTCCATATTATATTTTGGGACTTGTTGGTATGTTCGGACGGGGTCCCGAGAGGCTCGGGTGAGTTTTGGGGTGGTTTCAGACCATTTCTAGGCCCTTTTTAGTAGCTGGTTTTTGGCTATAGGAGTGTAAATCGCGATCGCGGATCTTTGGGTCGCATTCCCAAAGAGCGAATTGCTGTTTGGGCCTTTTGAATCGCAATCGCGATCGCGTAGAAGAATTTATGTTGTCACATGACTGACTTTGGAAGGTTATATTTTGCAATCTATAAGGAATTTGGAGATGATCCAAAAAAGAAAGTTGTATCTCTTTGTGTCTAGTTGTCAGAAAATCAAATCGTTTGTCATTTAGAGATTTGTACAAAACATTATGGCCATTGTATGCGGTTAAATTGGTTAGTATTAGTTGGACAAATGAGGAAGTGACACATGAATATGAAGACAGGTAAAATATGAGTCAACAAGTAGTTGGTATCGGATGCGAGCATGTAACCGGTTCTGGATGAATTCGGAAGACAAGGTAACCGGTAACGAATATTTGAAGAGTTGACATAGGATAACATTCAATGAGCAGCCGTTACAAAGAATATCTACATTTATAGCCAACCGTTATGAAGCCATTAATGATAGTTTTATTCTTATTCAAGAGGAACTTAATTTGGGGATCTTTTCTCCCTAAATAGAGCTATAAATAGAAGTATTAGTATCCAATGCACGACAAGAAATATTCTGTACTCAAAAGCTAAAACCAGCTCTCATTCTATAACACTATTATTTTACTTTTGCATCACAGCTTTATTTGTAAGTTGTCTTTAGATTTTATTAAATTAATCTAACTTTTCTATAGTATATTGTTATGTAATATGTAGTTTTCATTTTCTTTCTCACATTAAAATAAATCATTCAAAATCATTAGTCAGTCATATGATATATTCAAACATAAAAACTTTTTTTTTTCTTCATTTTTCAATCAATTATTTCTAAACATGTCTTCCTTATATTTTTCTAATTTTACTAAATAATAATTGACCTTGTACATAAATAAAAAAATTTCAAGTTTATTCCTTCAATTAGAATTCATTCTACTAATAAATACTTTATTTATTGCTACATAATTTGTATATTTTACTAAATCATCAAAATATAATTTTCACATACTTTATTCAAACTCTTTGTATGTATTATAATACATAGATGTTTATATTTTATCAGGTGATACTCATATTTAATCACTCTTCTTTCGAGCTACTTTTAACATTCTTAGTGTATATTATAATTAAACTTTACTCAATCCCTTCTTTATTTGATCGAGTCCACCAGAACCATATTTTGTGGATCTTGAGGGATGCCTAACCCCTTCTCCTCGAGATAATTTGAATCCTTAATTAGAATCTCAATAGTTTCGCAAACAAAAATAAGAATGTACATTTCCAGTGTAGTATAGGTGTCCTACTGTACCTTAAATACTAGGTGGCGACTCTAAACTCCAATTAACCTTGTAGAGTATCGTAAGTTTTATTTTGTTTTAACTCGCGTAAAATAGGGTGCAGCAATATGCATTCTAGATTCATGCAGTAGCTCTTATACATACATATAGATCGACTTATATCATGATTTTTGAAGAATTGAGATATTTGACTTGGTATTGTGTTTCCTTTGCCTGAGAAACATGTCTAAATATCAGATATTACTGTGACTTTGCCTTTTGTATCCATTTGATAATATCATTTCTTATATACTGTTTTACTCTATTATTTCACTTGCTTATTAAACTGTTAGTAAGTGTTAGCGTCGACCTCTTGTCACTACTTCTTCGAAGCTAGACTTGATACTTACTGAGTACCGTGGTTTTGTATTCATACTACACTTCTGTATATTTTTGTGTAGATTCTGAGGCCGGTATCAATCATACCCTTCCAGCTACACGAAGACTTGCATTTGGAGACTTCGTGATGAGCTACTTAATTGGTCAATCTGCAGCACATGGAGTCCCCCTCCCTTAATTATCTATTTCTGTCCTTTTGTTTCTTCCAGAAAAATACTATTATTTGATTGATAAAGCTCACTCTTATTAGATGCTCGTGATATTATTGATAGATAGTAGTGGTCGTGTTTAGACCCTGTTTAAGATATTTGTATCTTTATAATGGTTTTGAGACTATTTTTCACTATCATATTTGTATCATATACTATTAAATGAATTAATATTTTAACTTCTATTATTGTTATTGGATATTGGCTTGCCTAGAAAGCAAGTTATGCACCATCACGACCTTTAGTGATATTTTAGGTCGTGATACAAGTCCCTCGCGATCGCGACAGCCAAACTAGCCCCTCACCTCAGCTCCTCTAAGCGAATGTGGAATAACTCAGGTGAACACGAACACCTCCAAGCCTATGCAAAAGCGACCAACACCTTTGCGAATGGGAAAGCTAAATTTCCACCAGCTAGACTCTTCCCTTTGCTAAGGTAAGCCCCTAAACACGAACGTGATACCCAGCTTCACAATCCTTTGAGATCGTGACCACCCATCCGCGAAAGCAAAGAACAAAAACCAGTTGGCCAAATTCTTCCCCTTGATCGCGAAGCACTACGGCACACCAACATATCAGCAGTGTACAAACTCTTGGAAATGGCCTAAAACTACATAGAATCATACCTGAGCCCCTTAGACCCCGTCCATGTCATGACCCTAACCCCGAACCCGGTCGTGATGGCGCCTCTCGTGAAGACAAGGCCAGCCAATTTAACCAAAATCTCATTTTAAGCAGTTAATTAACATGAAAACAATATAAGCATGATTTAATAGCAATCATTCGCGGAAATATAGCTAACCATAATAGAAACCATCCCGACACAGCCCAAACCGAGGTGTCACAAGTCATGAGCAACTATGGATCCTGATACAAGTCTACTAAACACAATATCTGGCACAACTGTTTGAAAAACATGGAAACGATAAGATAAGGGAGATACGGGGCTGCGGACGCCAACAGCTACCTCGTAGTATCTGAATCACCGCGTGGACGGGAGGATTCGACACTCCGGAGCGAAACCAACAACGCCTGAATCTGCACACATGGTGCAGGGAGTAATGTGAGTACTCTGACCCAGTGAGTAATAAATATAAATAACGACTGATAGTAAGAAAGCACGTAAAGCACAAGGCATTCTATAAGGAAGCAATAAAACATCATTTGAAAACAGTAAATTAGTGAGAAATCAAGTAAAATCTCCTTATCAACAATTCCGCCCCTCGAGCAATATCGCAGAACAGTACCAGCCCCTCGGACTTAAATCTCAGAATAATACCAGCCCCTCGAGCTATCACATGGAACAGTATCAGCCCCTCGGGCTATATCTCACATCACAATGGGTACCCGCGCTCACTGGGGGTGTACAGACTTCGGGAGGGGCCGCTTACGGCCCAAGCGCAATATCAAGCCACCTCGTGGCATCAAATATAGGCCCTCGGCCTCATATCAGTCACAAGCCACCTCGTGGCATATAAAGTATCTCAGGCCTCGGCCTCATATCACTCAGTATATCCTCACATCTGGCCCTCGGCCGCACTCAGTCTGAAAATCATCACAAGCCCCTCGGGCATAGTAAAATAGTAGTTCTCACCCCAAAAATATCATTAAAATATTAGTTAAGTCTCAAAACTAAGTAAAAGTGGCTGAGTTGTAAAACAGTGGAAAACAACATGACTGAGTTCAAGTAATAAGTCAAAATAGTGAGAAACCGTGATAAAAATCCCCGAAGGGTTCAAATAATTGGCATGAAGCCCAAATATGGCAATCAGTCCCAAATCATGATGATAACAAATAAGTTTCAGTCAAATACGCGGTAAAACTCATCAATCAGGATGGACCAAGTCACAATCCCCAGTAGTAAACGACCCCACGCTTATCATCGAGCGCGTGTCTCACCTCAGTATAGCACTATGATGCACGATCCGGTGTTTCAAACCTTCAGAACATCATTTACAATCACTACTCACCTCGAACCGGCTAAATCCCTAGCCCACGAGGCCCTTGCCCCTCGAATTGGCCTCCACGCATGTCGAATCTATCCAAAATCAGAACGAATACGTCACAATATGCTGAGGGGACAAAGCCCAAGCGAAAACAATCAAAAAATACCAAAAATTTCGAAATTAGCAAAACCTGAGCCCCGAGCCCACTTCTCGAAGCTCGGAAATTTTCACATCAATGGGTTCCTTATCTCCCAATGAGTTCGTACATATCAAAAGTTCTCAAATCCGACCCCAAATGGTCCTCCAAATACCCAATTAAAAATTCAAAATCCCAAGCCCTATTTCTTCCATTTTTAGCAAGACTTCAATGATTTTCTAGGTGGATTTCACAATATAAACGAGTTTTAGGTCCGAAATTCTTACCTCCAATCGATTCTCCTTGAATCCCTCATTAATTTCCTTCAAGAACCTCCAAAAATGAGCAACTATGGGTGAAAATATACCCAAAATCGCGGACAAGAAGGCTTAAAAACATTCTGCCCAGGCTTCATCGAGTTGTACCTGCGCTGTGCAGGTTGTACATCATCTTACCATTTTTCCCTTGCTGTACACCTTCTGTTAAGACGCTCATAACTTCTTGTGAAAATATCCAAATGATCAACGGTTTGAAGACATAGAAACTGGACTCGAGATCTTTCATTTGATAGGTTGTACACTATATAACTCTTTATATATTCCGAGATATGAGCTTCTAAAGTGCATCAGAAAATTCTGTCGAAATTGCTCCACCAGCCAAAGTCGATCAATCATAACTTTCTGTACAAATGTCCAAATTATAAACGGTTTATTTTTATGGAAACTAGATTCAAAGGTATACAACTTTCATGTTTTGATCATCTCATAATTCCTTATATATTGCAAGATATAAGCTTCCAAAGTCGGTCCTGTGCAGCAGAAATTTCTACTATGCACACTGCCTGGAAAACAACAGCAGTACCAGGCTTCGGTTAATCTATTGTAACTTTTGATACAAATGTCCAAATGATAAATGGTTTATAATTCTGGAAACTGGATTCAAAGGCCTATAACTTTCATTTTTGGACCATCTCCAAATTCCTTACAGATTACGAGATATAAGTTTCTAAAGTCGGTCCTGTGCAGCAGAAATTTCTGCTATGCATACTGCCTGGAAAACAACAGCAGTACCAGACTTTGGTTAATCTATTGTAACATTTTGTATATATGTACAAATGATGAATGGTTTATATTTCCTGAAACTAGACGCAAAGTGCTACAACTTCCATGTTTTTAAAATTTCCAAATTCCTTATATGTTGCGAGATATAAGCTCCCAAAATAAGCTCCGTGCAGTAGAATTTCTGCGATGCACCAGCAGTAAACAAATGGATAGAAATGGTTCGAAACTACTCCGAAACGCACCCGAGTCATTCGGGACCCCGTCCGGATATACCAACAAGTCCTAAAACATATTGCGGACTTAGTCGAGGCCTCGAATAACATCCAACAACGCTAAAAACACGAATGATACCTCAATTTCTACTTCTACATTCGATGCCGAAACCTATCAAATCGAGTCCGATTGACCTCAAATTTTGCACGTAAGTCATAAATGACATAACAGACCTATGAAGATTTTCAGAACTGGATTCCGACCCCGATATCAAAAAGTCAACTCCTCGGTCAAACTTTCCAAAAATCTTCCATTTTCCAACATTCGCCAAAATGCGTTGAATTGTCCTACGGACTTCCAATTTCAAATCCGGACATACGCCTAAGTCCGAAATCACCATACAAAGCTATAGCAACTCTCGGAATTCCATTCTGACCCTCGGATTAGAATCTCGCCTAACAACCGAAAATCGCCAAAATACTAACTCCACAAATTCAAGCCTAATTCTACACCGGACCTCCAAAACCAATTCCCATCACACTCCTAAGTCATAAATCACCTCCCGAAGCTAATCGAACCATCGGAACTCACATCCGAGCCCTCTAACTCATAAGTCAACATCCGGTTGACTTTTCCAACTTAAACCTTCTTAAAAGAGACTAGGTGTCTACTAAATCCGCTCCGAACACATACTACTCAACTCGATCAAATAAAACACGGATAACAAAGCATAATGAAGCAGAAATGGGGGAAACGGAGCGGTAACTCATGAGACGACTGGCCGGGTCGTTACATCCTCCCCAACTTAAACAAACGTTCGTCCTCGAACGAGTCAAGAAACATACCTGAAGCCTCAAATAGGTGAGGATATCTGCTCCGCATCTCCCGCTCGGTCTCCCAGGTAGCCTCCTCCATGGGCGGACCTCTCCACTCCACTTTCACTGAAGCTATTTCCTTGGACCTTAACTTCTGAACCCGACGACCCAAAATAACCATTGGCTCCACATCATAGGTCAAATCATCATCCAACTGACCCGTGCAGAAGTCCAAAATATGAGACGGATCCCCAATATACTTCCGGAGCATAGAAACATAAAATACCGGGTGCATACTCGACAAGCTGGGTGGCAACGCAAGCTCATAAGCCACCTCCCCAATCCTCCGAAGCATCTCAAACGACCCAATAAACCGAGGACTCAATTTCCCTTTCTTCCCGAATCTCATAACATCCTTCATGGGCGAAACCTTCAGCAAGACCTTCTCACCAACCATGTAGGACACATCTCGAACCTTCCTATCAGCATAACTCTTTTGCCTCGACTGTGTTGTACGAAGCCTCTCCTGAATTACTTTCACCTTCTCTAGAGCATCCTGAACCAAATCAGTCCCTAATAGCTTAGCCTCGTCGGGCTCGAACCAACCAACTGGAGATCTACACCTCCTCCCATACAAAGCCTCATATGGAGCCATCTGAATACTCGACTGGTAGTTGGTGTTATAAGCAAACTCTGCAAGCGGTAGAAACTCATCCCATGAACCTCCGAAATCAATAACACATGCACGCAACATGTCCTCCAATATCTGAATAGTACGCTCGGACTGCCCATCCGTCTGAGGATGAAAAGCTATGCTCAACTCCACCTGAGTACCCAACTCTCTCTGCACGGCTCTCCAAAACTGCGAAGTAAACTGAGTACCTCTGTCTGAAATGATAGAAACTGGGACACCATGCAGCCGAACAATCTCCCGGATATAAATCCCTGCCAACCGCTCTGAAGAATAGGTAGTACACACAGGAATGAAGTGCGCGAACTTGGTCAGCCGATCCACAATCACCCAAATAGCATCGAACTTCTTCAAAGTCTGTGGAAGCCCAACAACAAAGTCCATAGTGATCAACTCCCACTTCCACTCGGGAATAGCCATCTGCTGAAGCAAGCCACCCGGTCTCTGATGCTCATATTTTACCTGTTGACAGTTGAGACACCGAGCTACAAATCCCACAATATCTTTCTTCATTCTTCTCCACCAATAGTGCTGTCTCAAGTCTTGATACATCTTCGCAGCACTCGGATGAATGGAATATCGCGAGCTATGGGCCTCCTCCAGAATCAACTCCCAAAGCCCATCCACATTGGGCACACAAATCCGGCCATGCATCCTCAACACTCCATCATCGCCGATGGTCATATCTCTGGCATCATTATGCTGAACTCTGTCCCTAAGGACAAGCAAATGCAGATCGTCATACTGGCGCCCTCTTATGCGATCATATAAGGAAGACCGAGAAACCACACAAGCCAACACCCGACTAGGTTCCGAAATATCTAATCTCACAAACCGATTGGCCAAGGCCTGAGCATCAACTGCAAGGCCCAACTGGAATATATGCCAAACTCTCCATACTCACTGCCTTTCGGCTCAAAGCATCGGCCACCACATTGGCCTTTCCCGGATGGTACAATATAGTGATATCATAAACCTTGAGCAACTCCAACCATCTCCGCTGCCTCAAATTAAGATCCTTTTGCTTGAACGAATGCTGAAGGCTGGGATGATCAGCAAACACCTCACAAGATACGCCATACAAGTAATGCCTCCAAATCTTCAATGCATGAACTATGGCAGCCAGCTCCAAATCATGAACGGCGTAGTTCTTCTCATGGGGCTTCAACTGACGAGAAGCATAAGCAATAACTCTACCCTCCTGCATCAATACACAACCAATCCCAACTCTCGAAGCATCACAATACACGATATATGAACCTGAAGCTGATGACAAAACCAATACTGGAGCTATGGTCAAGGCTGTCTTGAGCTTCTGAAAGCTCTCCTCACACTCGTCCGACCATACAAATGGAGCACCCTTCTGAGTTAATTTGGTCAAGGGCGATGCAATGGATGAGAATCCCTGAACTAACCGGCGATAATAGCCTGCCAACCCAAGAAAGCTACGAATCTTTATGGCTGAGGACGGTCTAGGCCAACCCTGAACCGCCTCTATCTTCTTTGGATCAACCTGAATACCCTCGCTGGACACTACGTGCCCTAAGAAAGCCACTGAACCGAGCCAAAACTCACACTTAGAGAATTTTGCATAAAGCTTCTCCTCCCTCAATCTCTGCAATACAACTCGTAAATGCTCCGCGTGCTCCTCCTGACTACACAAGAACACCAGAATATCATCAATGAATACAATAATGAACGAATCTAGATAAGGCCGAAATACACTATTCATCAAATGCATGAACGTTGTTGGGGCATTGGTTAGCCCGAAAGACATAACAAGAAACTCATAGTAACCATATCTAGTCCTGAAAGCAGTCTTAAGAATATCTGAATCCCTGATCTTCAACTGGTGATAACCCGAACGGAGATTAATCTTGGAGAACACTCGCGCTCCCTGAAACTGGTCAAATAAATCATCAATGCGAGGCAAAGGATACTTGTTCTTAATTGTTACCTTGTTCAATTGCCTATAATCGATGCACATTCTCATGGTGCCATCCTTCTTCTTCACAAACAGAACCGGCGGACCCCAAGGTGACACACTAGGCCGAATGAACACCTTATCTAGGAGTTCCTAAAGCTGTTCCTTCAATTCTTTCAACTCTACTGGTTCCATACGATACGGCGGAATAGAAATGGGCTGAGTGCCCGGCACCAGGTCAATACCAAAATCAATATCCCTGTCCGGTGGCATGCCCGACAGGTCTGCAGGAAATACATCGGAAAAATCCCTCACAACTGGAACAGAATCAATGCTAGGAGTCTCAGCTCCAACATCCCTCACAAACGCTAGATATGAAAGGCAACCCTTCCCAACCATATGCTGGGCCTTCAAGAATGATATCACTCTACTAGGAACATAATCAGTCACACCACACCACTCGATCCGCGGTACACCCGGCATAGCCAATGTGACTGTCTTAGCATGACAGTCTAGAATAGCACGACTCGGAGATAGCCAATCCATGCCCAAAATGACATCAAAATCCACCATGCTCAATAGCAATAGGTCCACTCGTGTCTTCAGACCCCCAATAGTCACCACACATGACTAGTACACACGGTCTACAACAACAGTATCACCCACCAGGGTAGACACATGAACAGGTAAAGCAAGGAACTCCCGGGGCGTACCCAAATAATGAGCAAAATATGAGGACATATAAGAATAGGTGGAACCGGGATCAAATAATACAGAGGCATCTTTGTGGCAGACTAAAACAATACCTGTAATGACAGCATCTGAAGCAATGGCATCTGTCCTGCCTGGAATAGCATAGAAACGAGCCTGGCCACCACCTGATTGACCTACCCCTTTGGGGCGACCCCTGGCTTCCTGACCTCCACCCCTAGCTGGCTGGGCGGGTGGTAAAGTAACTGGAGCAGAAGTCGAGGGCTGACCCCTCTGTTGAGACGAACTAGCACCACGATGAGGACACTGCCTCTATATGTGGCCCATCTCGCCACACTCATAACATCTCCCTGGTGCTGGAGAAGAGGGCTGAAGGGAACCCCTCGCACTGGAGTGTCTAGCAAATGCACTTGGCATGGAAGAACCCTGGGCTGACGGAGCACAAGCTGAACTCTGAGCTGGAAGGGCGTTGAGTGAAGACTGGCCCTACTACAACCCATGATAACCACGACCTGAAGATGCCCCGCGATACTCTGGACGGGCTGATTGAGCTGGCCTGAAAGAACAACCTCTACCATGCTGAAACTGGCCCCTCGAAGGAGTACCACTATAACTTCCCCATCCTCGAGGCCTTTTGGCCTCCCTCTCCTCTCGCTCCTGACGACGAACCGTCTCAATCTCGCGAGCGATATCAACCACCTCCTCGAATGTAGCACCTAACACTCTCTCTCTGGTCATAAGTATACGGAGATGATAGTTAAGGCCATCAACAAATGTCCTGATCCTCTCACGATCTGTCGGAACCATCCAGACAGCATGACGAGCCAACTCAGAAAACCTCGACTCATACTGTGACACAGTCATATCCCCTTATCGCAACCACTCGAACTGTCTACACAGCTCCTCTCTGCGGGACTGCGGCACATACTTCTCCAAGAAAAGAGCGGAGAACTGTTGCCAAGTAAGAGGCGCTGCACCAACCGGCCTACGCTTCTCATACGCCTCCCACCAAGTGAAGGCAACTCCAGAAAATTGAAAGGTGGTAAATGCCACACCACTAGACTCAAGAATCCCTGCTGTACAGAGCATCCGCTAACACTTATCAAGAAAATCCTGGGCATCCTCGGCCTCAGCACCACTGAATGGCGGAGGTTGGAGTCTACCAAACCTCTCAAGATGACGCTGCTCATCATCCGGCATAACTAGTACCATGAACTCCTGGGCTGGTGCAACCGGCTGGGCTGGAGGTGCCCCCGGTGTCTGAAGTCCCTGCATTACCTGCTCAGATGTACCGGTAGCGGGGGTCTGATTGCCTCCCCCGGCCTGTGAAGTAGCTGCTGCTGTGGTCGCTGAAATTGCCTGAGCCAGGCCAGTGCAAACGGATAAGATCTGAGCCAAGGCCTCCTAAAGACCCAGATTCACGATGGCACAACTGGTGCCTAAACTGGTGCTGTTGGAGCCTGATTCTAAGCTGGGGCAGCTGGTGGATCAACAGGTGCTGCCCTCACTGCTCTGCCTCTGCCACGACAACGACCGTGTCCACGGCCTCTGGTGGCCTCAGTGGGTGGCACTGGTGGTCGTCCACCTCGTCCGGTAGCTCGCGTCCTCACCATCTGTGAGAGAATAGGATAACAGAAGTTTAGTGCTCGGATCAACAAGCTCGCACGACAAGAAATTCAAGAATATGAAGCTTTTCCTAAAAGGTTCTACAGCCTCTCGAGGATAAATACAGACGTCTCCGTACCGATCTACGAGATTCTACTAAACCCGCTCATGACTCGTGAGACCTATGTAACGTAGGATCTAATACCAACTTGTCACGACCCTAACCCCGAACCTGGTCGTGATGGCGCCTCTCGTGAAGACAAGGCCAGCCAATTTAACCAAAATCTCATTTTAAGCAGTTAATTAACTTGAAAACAATATAAGCATGATTTAATAGCAATCATTCGCAGAAATATAGGTAACCATAATAAAAAGCATCCCGACACAGCCCAAACCGGGGTGTCACAAGTCATGAGCAACTATGGATCCTGATACAAGTCTACTAAATACAATATCTGGCACAACTGTTTGAAAAACATGGAAACGATAAGATAAGGGAGATACGGGGCTGCGGACGCCAAACAGTTACCTCGTAGTCTCTGAATCACCGCTTGGACGGGAGGAGTCGGCACTACAGAGCGGAACCAACAACGCCTGAAGCTGCACACATGGTGCAGGGAGTAATGTGAGTACTTCGATCCAGTGAGTAATAAATATAAATAACGACTGAAAGTAAGAAAGCACGTAAAGCACAAGGCATTCTGTAAGTAAGCAATAAAATATCATTTGAAAACAGTAAATTAGTGAGAAATCAAGTAAAATCTCTGTATCAACAGTTCCGCCCCTCAGGCAATATTGCAGAACAGAGTCAGCCCCTCGGGCTCAAATCTCAGAACAATACCAGCCCCTCGAGCTATCACATGGAACAGTATCAGCCCCTCGGGCTATATCTCACATCATAATGGGTACCCGCGCTCACTGGGGGTGTACAGACTTCGGGAGGGGCCCCTTACGGCCCAAGTGCAATATCAAGCCACCTCGTGGCATCAAATCTAGGCCCTCGGCCTCATATCAGTCAAGCCACCTCGTGGCGTATATAAAGTATCTCAGGCCCTCGGCCTCATATCAGTCACAAGCCACCTCGTGGCGTATATAAAGTATCTCTGGCCCTCGGCCTCATATCACTCAGTATATCCTCACATCTGGCCCTCGGCCGCACTTAGTCAGAAAATCATCACAAGCCCCTCGGCCATAGTAAAATAGTAGTTCTCACCCCAAAAACATCATTAAAATATTATTTAAGTCTCAAAACTGAGTAAAAGTGGCTGAGTTGTAAAACAGTGGAAAATAGCATGATTGAGTTCAAGTTATAAGTCAAAATAGTGAAGAAACCATGATAAAAATCCCAGAAGGATTCAAATAATTGGCACGAAGCCCAAATATGGCAATCAGCCCCAAATCATGATGATAACAAATAAGTTTCAGTCAAATACGCGGTAAAAATCATCAATCGGGACGGACCAAGTCACAATCCCCAGTAGTAAACGACCCCACGGTCATCATCGAGCGCGTGTCTCACCTCAATATAGCACTACAATGTACAATCCGGGGTTTTAAACCCTCAGAACATCATTTACAATCACTACTCACCTCGAACCGGCTAAATCCCTAGCCCGCGATGCCTTTGACCCTCGAATTGGCCTCCACGTGAGTCGAATCTATCCAAAATCAGAACGAATACGTCATAATATGTTGAGAGGACAAAGCCCAAGCGAAAACAATCGAAAAATACCAAAAATTTCGAAATTAGCAAAACTCGAGCCCTGGGCCCACTTCTCGAAGCTCGGAAATTTTCACATCAATGGGTTCCTTATCTCCCAACGAGTTCGTACATATCAAAAGTTCTCAAATCCGACCCCAAATGGTCCTCCAAATACCCAATTAAAATTTTAAAATCCAACCCCTATTTCTTCCATTTTTAGCAAGACTTCAATTATTTTCTAGGTGGATTTCACAATATAAACGAGTTTTAAGTCCGAAATTCTTACCTCCAATCGATTCTCCTTGAATCCCTCGTTAATTTCCTTCAAGAACCTCCAAAACTGAGCAACTATGGGTGAAAATATACCCAAAATCACGGACAAGAAGGCTTAAAAACATTCTGCCCAGGCGTCATCGAGTTGTACCTGCGCTGTGCAGGTTGTACATTCTCTTACCATTTTCCGTTGTTGTATACCTTCTGTTAAGACGCTCATAACTCCTTGTGAAAATATCTAAATGATCAACGGTTTGATGACTTAGAAACTAGACTCGAAGATCTTTCATTTGATAGGTTGTACACTATATAACCCTTTATATATTCCGAGATATGAGCTTCTAAAGTGCATCAGAAAATTCTGTCAAAATTGCTCCACTAGCCAAAGTCGATCAACCATAACTTTCTGTACAAATGTCCAAATAATAAATGTTTTATCTTTCTGGAAACTTGATTCAACGGTCAACAACTTTCATGTTTTGGTCATCTCATAATTCTTTATATATTGCAAGATATAAGCTTCCAAAATCGGTCCTGTGCAACAGAAATTTCTGCTATGCGCACTGCCTGGAAAACAGCAGCAGTACCAGGCTTCGGTTAATCTATCGTAACTTTTGATACAAATGTCCAAATGATAAATGTTTATGATTATGGAAACTAGATTCAAAGGTCTATAACTTTCATTTTTGGACCATCTCCAAATTCCTTACAGATTACAAGATATAAGTTTCCAAAGTCGGTCCTGTGCAGCAGAAATTTCTACTATGCATACTGCCTGGAAAACAACAGCAGTACCAGGCTTCGGTTAATCTATTGTAACATTCTGTATATATGTCCAAATGATGAATGGTTATATTTCCTGAAACTAGACGCAAAGGACTACAACTTCCATGTTTTGAAAATTTCCAAATTCCTTATAGGTTGCGAGATATAAGCTCCAAAAATAAGCTCCGTGAGCAGAATTTCTGCGATGCACCAGCAGTAAACAAATGGATAGAAATGGTCCGAAACTACTCCGAAACGCACCCGAGTCATTCGGGACCCCGTCCGGATATACCAACAAGTCCTAAAGCATATTACGGACTTAGTCGAGGCCTCAAATCACATCCAACAATGCTAAAAATACGAATGATACCCCAATTCAAGCCTAATGGAACTAATAAATTCCAACTTCTACATTCGATGCCGAAACCTATCAACTTGAGTCCGATTGACCTCAAATTTTGCACACAAGTCATAAATGACATAACGGACCTATGAAGATTTTCAGAACTAGATTCCGACACCGATACCAAAAGGTCAACTCCTCGGTCAAACTTTCCAAAAATCTTCCATTTTCCAACATTCGCCAAAATGCGTTGAATTGTCCTATCCGGACATACGCCTAAGTTCGAAATCACCATACGAAGCTATAGCAACTCTCACAATTCCATTCCGACCCTCGGATCAAAATCTCGCCTAACAACCGAAAATCGCCAAAATACTAACTCCACCAAGTCAAGCCTAATTCTACACCGGGCCTCCAAAACCAATTTCTATCACACTCCTAAGTTATAAATCACCTCCCGAAGCTAACCGAACCATCGGAACGCACATCCGAGCCCTCTAACTCATAAGTCAACATCCGGTTGACTTTTCCAACTTAAACCTTCTTAAAAGAGACTAGGTGTCTCATTTCTTACCAAATCCACTCCGAACGCAAACTACTCAACTAGATCACATAAAATACGGATAACGAAGCATAATGAAGCAGAAATTGAGGGAAAGGGAGCGGTAACTCATGAGATGACTGGCCGGGTCGTCACAGTCCAATTATTCTAACCAGTCCATATACTACCTACAAATTCTTTCCAATGCTCAAAATATCATAAACAATAACAAAACCAAGAATCGAAGATCAAATCCATCTCTTAACTTTAAAATATTCCAACTTCGCTGAATATGTCCGTAATCACACTTAGACATTCTGGATTACAACCAAACTTTGCACACAAGTTCCATTAAACCAAATGAACCTATCTAATCTTTCAAACTACAAGCAGAGTCCGATAATACCAAAGTAACTCCCGATTAAAGCTATGAACTCTCCAATCCTTCAAATTGCTAACTTTCGGCAAATAGAGCCAAAACCTTCGAGGAACCTCCAAATCCAAATTGGAACATAATTCCAAGTCCAAAATAACCTAAAACATATTGTAACCATCAAATCACCAGTCCGAGTTCATTTACTCAAAAGTCAATCCTTAGTCAACTCTTACAACTTAGCTTCCAAAATGAAACTAAGTGTTCCATTCAGTTCAAAACCTTTTCGAAACCAAAGAAAGCATCCCCATAAGTCAAAATGCAATAAACAAACACAAATAAAGCATCAAATAGAAAAATGGGGCTATAATACAGAAAACGACCGGTCAGGTCGTTATACAAAGTGCCAACACCAATGAAAATTAAAAAAAATTGCCATGTCAATAGTAATTGGTCATATCAATATTAACTATAAATGCAATAAACAAACATTACACTTTATGGATTTGTTTTAAATGACGTTATCAATAAGGTGACATTAACAAAAATTAACACAATGTTATGTACTTCTCCGGTCCTTTCTCCTATGGGTTAGCACGTAGACTGATTTTATTAAATCCTTGCCACAATTTGACTATATATGGATAATAGAATAAGACAAATGATGATATGACAAAACAAGTGTGACGACTCGATAGGTCGTTTTGAGTACTAGCATTAATTTTAGTATTCCGAGACCTACCATAGCTTCATTTGATGTTTATTGATTTGCGTGCATGGTCCGTATCGTTTTCCCAAAATCTTTACATAAAATTTGAAAAAAAATTAATATTTTGACTTACGATGACGCTGTAGTTGACCACATCCAACATTTTTGGTAAACGGCGTCGGATCGATTTTTTGACGAATCTGGTAGATTCGTATGAGTTTTTGGACTTGTACACATGTTTGGTTGGGCTCCAGGGTAATTCGAGCGCATTTCGGTGCATTATTTGAAAAATTATGAAAATTGAGTTTTCAAGTTGAAATCTTGAGTTATGATGATCGATTCTTGTTATTTGGTGTTATTTTAATGATTTGAGGTAGCGAGCGAGTTTGTATGATGTTATTACACTTGTGTGCATGTTTGGTTTGGAGTCCAAGGGGCTCGGGTGAGTTTCTAATGTATTGTGGAATGTTTTTGGGACTGTTGGTGCAAGGTTGTGCTGGTGCAAGCCTGCAATCTCGTGCTTTTGTAGTTAACTAATCATATTTGCCAAAATGGGCTGGGGGCTGATACTTTGCTTTTGTGAAAAATTGTTCGCTTTTGTGAACTGAGCTGAGACTGCATTGGTGATTTCAGTGTCGCATTTACAACACAGAGCCTGGTAGTAACAACTTCACAATTTGTGAAGCATGCACCGTATTTGCAATGGCTGGGGATTTCACAAATGCACGGTATTTGTGGCTTTTGCGACTTCTGGGAACCTAATGTACTGATCGCATTTGCTATCATTTTCTTGCATTTGAGGGCATTGCAATTGGAACAAGAGTTCATAATTGCGACATCTGCAGCTGGGTAAAAGATTAGAAAATCGGGATTTAGCTTATTTTACACCAATTTTCAACCCTAAGCTCTCTAGAGGCGATTTTTGAAGAACCTTTTCTCCCCAAGTTCATTGGTAAACATCTTTAACTAGTTTTCAATCAATTTCAATTACTTTTCATGAACTTTTAACATCATATCTAAAAATTTCATGGTATAAATTAGGGATATTGTGTAGAATTTAGGAATTTATAAAATTGAGATTTAGACATCAAATTGTGGTCGGATTTCAAAACAAATCACATATACGGGCTCGAGAGTGAATGGGCAATCGGGTTTTGGTCTGAATTTTCAATTTTGACCAAGCGGGCCCGGGACTTTTGTAATCTTTTTAAAAAATAATAAAAATTGGACCTTTTTAATTCGTGGGTAGTTTCTAAAGCTTAGTTTGGATTGTTTGATTGATAATTGACAAGATTCAGTTGGTTTGGAGGCTTGTTCAAAAGTCAATGCTGATATTGATTGTTGATTAAATTGTGGAAAGAGGTAATTATCGCGGTTAACTTTGACTTGAGGGAATTAGGATTGTTTGGTCTAATTGCTACATGAACTATGTGTGGGGACGACGTATATGCAACGCGATGAATATACATATGTGGTCATGGGTTGAAGCATGTGGGTGGAGTTTATCTTATTTATACCATGATGTTTCATTTACTATGCCTTTCATGCCTAGCTAGATTATTTACTCTTTAAATGTTCACTTTCGAGTTTATTGTTCATGTTGAGGTTGTTGTGATATTGCAAGCTGTATTTGCTTATTCTAGCACCATGGACAAAGTTGAAATTTTCTTCGCACCTTACTTGATACTTTGGTTTATTATTGTTGCTTGGTGAGGAAGAGTTAAAAGCACGATGGGTGTTGCCGTGCCATGTTTATATAGTGTTATCATCGAATGAGTGAATGTGAGGATTAAAGCACGAAGGGAGATGCCGTGTATTTGATTTGATCTATTATCATATCATGTGAGGATGAGATAAAAAGCACGAAGGGTGATGCCATGCACATGCTTCATTTATATTCTATGCTAAGGATGAGAATAAAAGCACGAAGGGTAATGCTGTGCAATTGCATTTATATTATTTGGTGATGATGAGAGTAAAAGTACGAATGGTGATGCCGTGCAATCGCATTTATATTATTTGGTGAGGATGAGAGTAAAAGCACAAAGGGTGATGCCGTGTAATTTGATGACATTTTTGTTTTTACTTGATACTTGGATTGTGAATTTAAATTGGCGATTAAGTTGCTTATTTCAAAAAGAGAGTGATTCTGTACTTATTGTTCTGGTTGTTTCTCCCTTTTATCTGCCCCACTCCTGTTATTTTATCTAATGCTTTACTTATTATTTCCTTGGCTTGATATATATCTGCACAACTTTATAGTGGGTGTCTTGTCTAAGCCTCGTCACCACCTTGTCGGGGTTAGGCTTGGCACTTACTTAGTACATTGAGGTCGGATTTCGAAGAAAATCACATAACCGGGCTCAGGGGTTAACGGGTAATTGGTTTATGGCTCGAATCTCAGATTTTGACCAAGCGGGCCCAGGATTGACTTTTGTTGACTTTTTTAATTTCATTAAAGATTGAACCTTTTTAACTCGTGGGTAGTTTCTAAAGCTTATTTTGAATTGTTTGAATGATATTTGACTATATTCAGTTTGTTTGGAGGCTGGTTCTAAAGGAAAAGTCATAATTGATTATTGATTTGATTACGGAAAGAGGTATGTGTCATGTCTAACTTAAGGGAATTAGGACTTGTTTGGTCTATTTGCTACGTGAACCATGTGTGAGAACGACGTATATGCGAGGTGACGAGTGCATATACGTTGCCATAGGCTCAAGCATGCGGGTTGGGCTATTTACCTTTATATCTTTATTTCTATGTTATATTCCGTTACATGCTTTGATTTGTTACATGTGCTTACTTGTTATTCATGCCTTACCTATTATTCATGCCTTACTGTTATCTTTCAAATTAGTTGCTACATGTTTTGGTTCATTCATTCTTTAATCAATACCTGCTTACCTGTAATATGTTCCTACCTGTATTAATTGTATATCTTTATTGATTCATGTATTTACTTGCCTTTCTTGTCTAATTGTTGTACTTTGTTACATTGTGTCCAATTGTATGAGTTCTTTAGATATTCTTGTGTTAATGAATTGTTGAGCTTTCTAAGTATCATGTATTGGTTATTATCTATTGCACTAGTAGATCCTTGGTGTATTGTATGCTTTGGTACCTTTTGTTTTGGGATTAGGTTATTGGTTGTGTTAAGTTGTTCATGTTAATGATTTGATATTGGGAACGAGTTATGCGCCTCAATAGTATTGAAATGAATTGCTAACTAGATCGGGTTGCAAGTCGTAACAGATTTTAATACGATATTGGGATCGGGTTTCATACCGCAACATATATTGTGATATTATTGGGATTGGGTTGCGCACCGCAGCGGAGTATAGTGTGTGTTAGTGGTTATAGCTGTAATGTTTTATTTTGGTATTGTGATATGAGGATTTTGAAATGATGTTATTCTAGGGCACTATGTTAGTTGACCTTCAGGTTTCGTTCTTATGAGTTTACTTGCTTTCCCTATATTTCCGTTGTTCTTTTGTTATTATTATTCGTACAAGTTTATAGTGAGTGTCTTGTCATAGCCTCATCACTACTTCGTAGGCTCGATACTTACCAAGTACATGGGGTCGGTTTTAGTCATACTACACTTTTACACGTCTTGTGGAGATCCTGGTGTTGGTCCCAGAGGTGCGTAGAGGAGTTTGTGCTGATTTGACTTGCCTCGGAGACTTGAGGTAGAGCTTCTTGGCGTTTTGCATTTCTTGAAGTCCCCGTCTATTTTATCTTTACTGTTTATTTTGCTTCAAACTAATGTATTTTATTCAGACCATATTTGTAGTATTCTAGTCACTCATGTACTTGCGACTCCAGATTTCTGAGATTTGAATAGACCGTGTTATTTACGGAATTATCATATGTATTTCAAATTTCATCAATCGTTAATCATTATTATTATTATTCTGTTTTAAATTGTTAAAATCGATTTAATTTTATTATTGACGTCGGCTTGCCTAGCAAGTAAATGTTTGGCGCCATCACGATCCCATGGTTGGGATTCCGAATCGTGACAAGTTGGTATCAGAACACTAGGTTGCCTAGGTCTCACGAGTCATGAGCAAGCTTAGTAGAGTCTGGAGGATCGGTATTGAGACATTTGTACTTATCTTCTAAAGGCTACAGGGCTTTAAGAAAATTTCACTTCTTTCTTTCTCTATCGTACGATTTTATTATATCTTTGAGTTTGAATCATTGTATTCTTATTCTCTCACAGATGGTGAGGACACACACCACTTCCACAATTCATAAGGAGCCAAAGCCCTAGGTTGCTGCCACTACCAGGGGTAGTGGCTGAGGTCGAGGCCGAGAGAGAGCCAGAGGTAGAGGCATACCTCAGCCTAGAGCTCGAGTAGCAACACCTATTGCAGAGCCTCAAATCGAGCAGGAGGAGGAGGTCCCTGGTCAAATTGTGCCAGTTGGACCAGCTCAGGTTCCAGAGGGGTTTAATGCCACTCTCGTAACTCAGAGCACTTTAGTCCACATGGTCGGCCTTATGGAATATATGGCCCAGGCCGGTGTATTTTCTGTAGCACCAGCCGTCTCTCAAGCTAGGGGAGGATCCAAAAATCCCGCTACTCACACTCCAGAGTAGATGACTCGCATATATAAGACTCCGACTGTTATTGCTACACATTCCAGGGATGGACCAACTATGTCGACAGAAAGGTTGAAGAGATTGGACAGGTTCACCAATCTATTTTCTATTCATTTTGGTGGTACGCCTTTTGAGGACCCACAAGATTTATTGGACCTTTTCCATGAGGTGTTGGACAACATGGGCATAGTGCAATCCAATGGAGTTGACTTTGTAGTGTTTCAGATGACTGAATGTGCCAAGAGATGGTGGTAGGAGTATGTTCAGGGTAGACCAGCAGGTTTACCTTCTCTTACTTGGGAGCGGTTCTCACAGATATTTTTGGAGAAGTTCATCCCATTCATTTAGAGAGAGAATCTATGTGGCCAGTTTGAGTGCCTCCAGTAGGGTAGCATGACAGTTACCCAGTACGAGACTAGATTTGTGGATCTATCATGCTATGGAGCTATCTTGATCCCTGTTGAGAGGGATAAGGTGAGGAGATTTATAGATGGTGTTACATATGGTATCAGGCTGCAGATCGCCAGAGAGACCGAGAGTGATATTTTTTTCTATCGGGTTGTAGATATTGCTAGACAAATCGAGAGGATTCATAGTGTGGACAGAGAGGCGGCATTTGAGAAGAGGCCTCATCATTCTGATGGTTTCAGTGGTGCCTCATCTGGAGGTAGAGGTTCATTTGGTAGAGACCATCCTATTAGGCCCGTTCAGTCAGCACATGGTTTTTAGGTGGTCACAATGTATATGGGTCTCGTTCAGATCAGCCAAACTTCAGTACACCTTCAGCTCCTATCAGTCCACCACCACTACAAAGTTACTACGATGGTCATTTGGGTCATTGAGGATTGTCTCAGACTCAGTAGTTATGGTAGTTGCGAGGTTGTTTTGAGTGCAGCGATGTAGGTTATATCAGGAGGTACTGTCTTAGATTGAGGAGCAGCAGACTATAATAGGGTACTCGTGCCATAATTCCGGCACTGATTGCTCCACCAACTGCACAGCCAATTAGAGGCAGGGGTCAGGCAGCTAGAGGTGGAGGCTAGCTAGTTAGAGGTCATCTGAAAGGAGGAGGCTAGACAGTTAGAGGCCGTCAGAGAGGTGGAGGTCAGAGTGGTGAGGATTAGCCCAATTTCTATGCACTCCCATCTAGACCTGAGGCAGGTCATCACATGTATTGTTCTAGTTTTCCATAGAGATGCATAAGTTCTATTTGATTCGGGTTCTATTTATTCATATGTGCCATCCTATTTTGCTTCATATTTGGATATGTCTTATGATTCTTTTCCTGCTCCTATTTATGTGTCTACGCCTGTTGGGGATTCTATTGTGGTAGACCAAGCATATTGTCCTTGTTTGGTCACCATTAGGAGCTATGACAGTAGGGTGGACCTTCTATTACTTGATATGGTAGATTTTGATGTATTCTTGGGCATGGATTGGTTGTCACCTTATCATGCTATTTTAGATTGTCACAACAAGACTGTGACATTAGCCATACCGGGGTTGCCTCGATTGAAGTGGAGAGGGACTCTTAGCCATTCCATTAGCAGTGTCATTTCATATGTGACAGCTCGGTTATGGTCGAGAATGTGTACCAGGCATATTTGGCTTATATCCGTGATTCTAGTGCGGAGGTTTCTTTTATAGATTCGATACCTGTTGTGCGCGAGTTCCTAGATGTATTTCCTATAGACTTGTTGGGCATGCCACCCGACAGAGATAGCAACTTTTGCATTGGCTTAGTTCCGGACACTCAGCACATTTCTATTCCACCATACTGTATGGCACAGTTAAGTTGAAAGAATTGAAGGAGCAGTTGCAAGATTTGCTTGATAAGAGATTCATTAGACAAAGTGTCTCACCTTGGGGTGCACCGGTGTTGTTTGTGAAGAAGAAGGATGGATCGATGAGGATGTGTATAGATTACTTGCAGCTAAAAATAGTCACTATCAAGAACAAGTATTCGTTACCGAGGATTGATGGCTTGTTTGATCAGCTTCAGGGTGCCAAGGTGCTTTCCAAGATTGATTTGAGATCTGGCTCCATAAGGTGAAGATTAGTGCATCAGATGTCCCTAAGACAGCTTTTTAAACTCGATATGGTCACTATGCGTTTTGGTGCTATCATTTGGATTGAATAAAGCAGCCTTTATGGATTTGATGAACCGGGTGTTCAGGACCTATCTAGATTCCTTTGCGATTGTCTTCATTGATGATATTTTGGTTTACTCTCGCTGTAGAGAGGTGCATGAGCAGCATCTCCAGATCGTACTTTAGACTTTGAGGGATCATCAATTATATGCCAAGTTTTCGAAGTGTGAGTTCTGGTTGTACTCGGTTGCCTTTTTAGGCTATGTTGTATCTTCCAAGGGCATTAAGGTGGATCCTAAGAAGTTTAAGGCAGTTCAGAACTGGCCTAGACCTACTTAAGCTAAAGAGATTCGGAGCTTCTTGGATTTGACAGGTTATTATCGTCGATTCGTGGAGGGGTTTTCATCTATCTCAGCCCCATTTACCAAGTTGACCCGGAAGGGTGCTCTTTTCAGCTGGTCAAACGAGTGTGAGGTGAGCTCTAAGAACTTCAAAACTTCATCGACCACAACCCTAATGTTGGTATTGCCTACAAGTTCAGGATATTACACCATGTATTGTGATGCATCACGTATTGGGCTTGGCGTAGTGTTGATGCAGGATGGTAGGGTGATTGCCTATGCGTCTCGACAGTTGAAGGTTCATGAGAAGAATTATCTTGTGCATGACTTAAAGTTGGTAGCCATTGTTCACGCACTGAAGATTTGGAAGCATTATCTATACGTCGTTTCATGTGAGATCTATACCGACCATCGAAGTCTCCAACACCTGTTCAAGCAGAAAGACCTTAATTTGCGGCAGCGGATATGGTTGGAGTTGTTGAAAGACTATGATATCACCATATTATATCATACTGGAAGGACAATGTAGTGGTTGATGTATTGAGTAGAAAGGCAGAGAGTATAGGTAGTTTGGCATATTTACCGATAGTGGAAAGACCACTAGCTATAGATGTTCAGGCCTTGGCCAATCTATTTGTGAGATTGGATGTTTCGGAGACCAGCTGGGTTCTTGCTTGTGTTGTGGCACAGTCTTCGTTGTTGGAGCATATAAAGGTTCGCCAGTTTGATGACCCTCACTTGTTGGTGTTGAAGGATATGGTTTAGCGGGGTGGTGCTAAGGAGGCTATGATTGGTGATGATGGTGTTATGCAGCTTTAGGTCCAGATTTGTGTTCCAAATGTTGATGAGTTGAGAGAGTTGATTCTTGAGGAGGCTCACAGTTCATGTTATTCTATTCACCCAGGTGTCACGAAGATGTACCGTGACTTTAAACAACACTATTGGTGGCAAAGAATGAAGAAATAAATCAATGGTTATGTATCTCCGTGTTTGAATAGTCAACAGGTGAAAAATGAACATCAGAAACCGTGTGGATTGACTTAGAGATTGGATATAGAGTGGAAGTGAGCGCGCATCGGTATGGATTTTGTGGTAGGCTTACCACGGATCTTGAGAAATTATGATGCTGTCTAGGTTAATATGGATCGGTTGACTAAGTCCGCACACTTCATTCTGGTAGCGACTTCCTATTCTTTAGAGCGGTTGGCTCAGATTTACATCTAGGAGATTATCCGCCTGCACGACGTGCCCATTTCTATCATTTTTGATCGAGGCATGCAGTTCACATCGCATTTTTAGAGAGCCATGCATCGTGAGTTGGGGACGCGAGTCGAGCTGAGTACCTTGTTTCATCCTCAAATGGACGAGCAGTCTAAGCGCACTATTCAGATCTTGGAGGACATGTTACGCACGTGTGTTATTGATTTCGGAGGTTAATGAGACCAGTTCTTACCTTTAGCAGAGTTTGCCTACAACAATAGCTATCAGTCGAGCATCTAGATGGCCCCATAGGAGGCCTTATATAGGAGGCGATGTCATTCGCCGATTGGTTGGTTTGATCCCGGAGAGGCTAGAATGTTGGGCACTGATTTTTTCTATGATGCTAATGAAAAAGTTAAGATTATTCGGGGACGACTTCGTACAGCTCAGTCCAGGAAGAAGATTTGTGCGGACTGGTAGGTTTGAGATATTGCCTACATGGTAGTGAGAAGGTTCTTCTCTAAGTGTCACCTATGAAGAGCGTGATGCGGTTTGGGAAGAAGGGCAAGCTGAACTTCAGGTTTATTGGCCCGTTTGAGATCTTGGAGAGAGTTTGGGAGGTTGCTTAGGCTTGCACTGCCTCCTAGCCTAGCAGAGGCACATCCAGCATTTCGTGTTTCCATGCTTCGGAAGTACCATGAGGACAACTCACATGTTTTGAACTCCAGCACAGTGCAACTTGATGAACATCTGACCTATGAGGAAGAGTAGGTGGCTATTCTAGACTTCCAGGTTCGTAAATTGAGATCCCAAAGTTTTCGTTCCGTGAAGGTGCAATGGAGGGGTCATCTGATCAAGGAGGCTACATGTTTCGAGACTTCTTTTAGCTTCATTTGATGTTTCTTGATTTGCGTGCGTGGTCTATGTCATTTTCCAGAACGTTTTTACGTAAAATTTTTAAGAACAAGTAATTTTAAGCTTAAAATGGTACTCGAGTTGACCACGATCAACATTTTTGGTAAACGACCTAGGATCGGTGTTTTGACAATTCTAGTGGGTACACATGATGTTTTTGGAATTGTACGCACTTTTTGTTGGGGTCCGGGGTGACCCAAGAGCATTTCGATGCATCATGTGAAAAATTATGAAAATGAGTTTCAAGTTGAAAATCATGAGTTTTGATGATCGATTCATATTATTTGATGTTATTTTGATTATTTTAGGTAGCGAGAAAGTTTGTAGGATGTCAGTACGCTTGTGTGCATGTTTGGTATGGAGCTTCAAGGGCTCCCGTGCGTTTTTTGTTACTGTGTCTGTTAGAGATCTCACAAATGCGAGATCTGGATCGGAGGCTTGCTCGAAAAACAAGGCCGTGGTTGGTAGTTTCTAAAGCTTATTTTTAATTGTTTTGGATAGATTCAACTGGTTCGGAGGCTTGTTCGAAAGACAAGGCCGTGGTTGGTTGATTGATTTGGTATGCAGAGTAAGGTAAGTGTAGTGTCTAACCTTGACTAGAGGTAATTAAGATTTGTTGGCTCATTTATTATGTAGATTATGTGGGAAAATGGCGTATATGCGAGGTGACGAGTGTATATGCACCGCCATGAGATTAAAGTATGCGGGATTAGGCTATTTACTTCCATGTCTTCATTTATTCCATGTTATCTCTTGTTACATGTTTTAATTGCTACATATTCTTACTTGTTATCCATGCTTTACTTGTTATTTGCTACGTAATTGCTACTTGTTTCTTTTTGATCATTTCTCCCTCAATATTTGCTTACCTGCTACATATTCCTACTTGCATTAATTGTATATTTTCGTTGTCTCGTGTTTTACTTGCTTTATTGTCCTTATATTAGTTGATGCACCTTATGGTGTTATTCTATTTATGTGAGCCATTTAATTAGTTCGGTATTAATATATTGCTAAGGACTGGGATTATGAGGTATTGGCTATTCTTTGTTTGTACTGGTAGTTCTTTAGTGTTTCGCTCGTTTCATTTCCCTTTTGTGTTGAGATTTCGTACTAGTTGTGTTAAGTTGTCATGTTAATGATTGATATTGGGAACGGGTTGCGCGCCACAATGGTAATGAAATAAAATGATATTGGGGATTGAGTTGCACGCCGCAACAGATGATGATATGATATCATATAAGGATCGGGTTGCATGCTGCAACAGTTACTGTGTTAAGTATTAGGATCGGGTTGCACGTCGCAACAGAATTGATGAGTTGTAGTTGTTTGTAGTTGCAAAGTTTTATCTCGATATTGTGATATGAGGTTGGAGATCATGTTACTCCGGGGCCCTCTGGTGGTTGACCTTCGAGTTCGTTTATATGAGTTTACTGCTTTATTTCTATTACTGTATTATGTATTTATTATTCGTGCATGTTTATTGTGGTTGTCTTGCCATAGCCTCGCCACTAATTCGTCGAGGTTAGGCTCACCACTTACAGAGTACATGGAGTCGGTTGTACTCATGCTACAATTATGCACTTCTTGTGCAGATCCTGATATAAGTCCTAGTGGCGCGTAGGGGAGACTGCTTGGATTCGACTGTCACAGGAGACTTGAGGTAGAGCTGCTCGACATTCGCAGGCCCTGAAGTCCCTTTCTATCATATTTTACTGTTTATATAGTTTTAGATAGTTGTACTTTATTTCAGACCGTATTTGTAGTATTCTAGTTGCTCATGTACTTGTGACTCCATATTTCTGGGAGTAGTTTGGTACCGCATGATTTATATTAATACTGTGTTCATTTATGAGTTTCTTAATTATTAATTATCATCACTCTGTTATAAATTGTTAAAACTGAATAAGTACTTAGCTACTGTTGGCTTGCCTAGCAAGTGGATGTTTGGCGCCATCACGATCCCATGGTTGGGAATTTCGGGTTGTGACAAATTCATTAACTATTTACCTAATCAACTTAAATATTCATTTCTATTCAAACTAATTTTTTTTAATCCATGTTGATGCATATAAATAATATGTTTATATTGTAAAATTCTTGGTAAGGACTCGAATTTCAATAATCACATTAAAGCATTTTCCTTATCAGGTTAACTTTTAGATTTATAATTTGGTTAATGAAGCTGGAATTTGATTTGGCTGTTGCAAAATTTTGGGATGTAGCTAATGTTCCTTCAGAATTTATTCACACTTACTAATCACAGCTTAGTAACTTTTATCAGGTGTATTAAAATAGTTACATATTTAATTTAAAAGTTCATATCTCATTGATATTCCTGACAAGCAAATCATATTGTAAGTATCAAATCGATTTTATTTTTCTACTATAATTTCATCATGAAAAAAGTTACTTTCAGTTATGATATTTGGTTAGAAATCTAATTATTCATCGTGGAGAAGTTTTCTATGCATATAAATAATTGCGACATCTCATTTTCTTATACATGCAGTTTCTTGAAAACAGTTGATCAATAATCTATCTCTTTTTCTATCAATGGAATAAGAAGACTAAATAAAACTGGAAAACATCCAACGATTAAAAAAGAAAATGAAGGCGGTCAATGCAATATTTTCAACGTGTCGTTCAGGTCTATACAAAAAGGCGAAGAACTTGCTGTGCTATGTGATGTTAAAATAGGAATAATATTTTTTCCAAAAGGCTTTTAAGTTTTTAGAACAACAGTAAGAAAACACGTAGAATACAATATTATTAATATCAACGTACTGCATAGCACAGCAAGTTCGTTTGCTTTTTTGAATTTACCTGAACAATGCTTTGAAAATGTTACATATCGATCATCTTTGTTTTTTTGTTGGACATATTTATATATGTTTTAATATTATTTTACTCATATTTGTACCATTTTTTTGGTTCTATTTCGTAATAATTATGCCTGACTTAATTTTATTATTAGTTTTATGTTAATTTTGGTGTTTAATCATTTAGGAATTAATTGAAGAAGAAGTTGATGCATAAATGCATAGAATTGATGAAGAGCAAATACTTGGATGCGTGGCATCCAGCTGGGCATGCATCAGAGGAAATCTTCCGGAGCTTAAGCAGTAAACCTCCTCTTTAAGTTAGTGTGCGATGGAAAAAGAGATGTGAAGCCTTGTATGTGCCGGTTCAAGTGCAGCGTCCTATGCTGCGAGTTCCAAGCTGCTCCAAGCGCAAAGCGTCCGTGAAATGGATTCGGAAAAGAACAAGGGTAACTTTGACCGATGATTTTTGAATGCACTGTATAATTAAAAACATAGCCTTTATGTCAGGGGCACACTTTGAATCGCGGAGAAAGCCATTGCAGAATTCATAGACCGTGAAATTCGGCTTGAATCTTTCTTCATTATTTTCCTCTTTTTCTTTGATTTTTCGTACTCTTGAGATTTAATTGATATTAGTTTCATGACTATGAGTGACTAGCTTTCTTAGTTCTCGGTTTATGAATTTTACACGAATATTGACGTTTGAAGCTTGAATTGATGAATTTGATTTTATCATATTAATTTATTTATTTAATCATGAGATTAATTATTTTACTGCATAGCTAACAGTAAAATACTATATAACGGAGATTATCAAATACATCACTGTTTGGAACAAAAATAAACAGTACAAAGTAAAACTTTAGAAGGTGACTCCGAGGTCTGCGAATGTGACGGCAGGTATACCTTGAAGTCTCCACAGTAATACACGGTCAGCTATCTAATGACCAGCATGCTTCAGGGTACCTGGATTTGCACCAAAATGTGTAGCAAGCGTAGCATGAGTACACCATAGCAGTACCCAGTAAGTATCAAGACTAACATCAGTGGAATAGTGACGAGGTACAGTCAAAACACCCACTAGACATAATAACCTGTACAAGTATGAATATAAAGCTAACAGAGGAATAAATATTAATACAAGGATTAACATGGTAAGAACAATAATGAAACACTAGTAAACAGAAAGTAGAAGCAACAATTAGCAACAAGGAGTAAACAAGTGATGACATCACAAAGTAATCAGAACGCAGTTAAGGTACTAGTGAAATCAAGTAAGGAAAACAAGTAACAACCAAGTAATCAATCGTTCTTACAAAAGGTTTACATAGGAATCACTCCGAGGTACCACACCTCATAATCACGATCACGGGTCCCGCATCTCGTGCCCATATTATCAATCACAACCACGCGAACAACTCATGTGCCAATACCATTAATGTCTTAGACCTGCAGGGACAACTCACATGCTAACAATAACAATACCTCATATTTGCATGAACAAATCACGTGCCAACAGTCCAATCCATGCACAGAAGGCTGGTATACGAGAATACGTGTAGAGGATCAATAGAAAACAAGATTCATACTCCTGGACTGATATAGGTGACATGTACAGTGTATGCTTGCGCAAGTGTACTATCACAACTTAAATCAACAGGTAAGATCAGAGTCACTAAGTAGCACATTGGAAACAACACAACAAAACTTGTAATATGCTTGACTCACACAAGAAGGTCTCACCGCCATACAATTATCATCAATAGACTTTTCCCCAGGCCATCACAAATCTTCTTCGACATAGCCCCCTTATCTCGCCGCGTGCGCAACAATAAAGTAAATAGCTGCCTCGTGTCACGACCCAAAATCCCAATCTGTCGTGACGGTGCATTACACATTTACTAGGCAAGCCGACAATCACATAACAACTAAGCATTTAAATTAAAACATGATTTTATAAGCTCAACAGTGGAAAATCTCATAGTATCTGATAAAACAACTGTGACTCTATCACAACCATCCCAAAATTTGGTGTCATCGAGTACATGAGCACTACAACATCTCAACATAAAACCAACTATGGTACAACTGTCTGAATAATAAAAAAGTACAAAAAAGTATGAAATAAAGGAGAGTCAAAGTCTGCGGACATCATATCACCTACCTTTAAGTCTCCAAGCAAGCACTGGCAACGATCTAGCAATCACCGCGTCCAGATGTACCTGGATCTACACTCGAAGTGCAGAGTGTAGCGTGAGTACAACCAACCCAATGTACTCAATAAGTAACAGGACTAACTTTGGGCTGAAAGCAGTGACGAGCTTAGAAGGATAAAATCAAAATCAATATAATGACAACACGGATATCACAATGAGAACAACAGTAATAACTCAGAGAAAACTTCCATATTCAGTTTGTTCACAGTATAGAAATTTAGACATGCTTTCAAGTTCTCAATTAAAGATTAACACTGATAAGAACATGTAAAGTATAGCTAGGGTGGGGAATGGTACATCTCTATGTCTACATGTCAAACATGCATGTCAAAAGGACGGTATCACAGTGATATTTCTAGGTACTCACATTCTCAGAGTGCTCAAATCGTATATCGCAAGTTCCCACTCGTCACACACATTCACTCAGCACTGTACGGGTGCCTAGCGTCAATGCCCTTCACCAAAGCACATGTATATAAATCACCGTGCCTGGGCTCACTTCTGGTATGTTAGTCTCCGGAGGGGCGGATCTTGCCCAAGATCTAATGTAAAGCCTATAAGGCTTGCTGCGGTGTGCAGCCTGATCTATAATAATAAATAAGCGAATAAGACCTGCTGTGGCATGCAACCTGATCCATAATAACACTCTCAACTCGGCTCTCAGGCCCAACTCAGTCATCAATCTTTCAAGTCTCACGAGCTCATAATCTCATACTTCTCAGCCCAAACAATAAGAATACGTAATGTAACAGTAAATGATAATGGAGACTGAGATATGATATGCAAATAAAAGATCATGATTAAGCATATAATTGTAGTTAAAGAAGATAAATCTAAACAACAGAAATAACCTCACTAAGCCTCAACTGAATAAGCACATAACCTAAATATGTTTCTTCATGATTTACAGTTCAATTACTCTAACAGGTAAGGATTTAATGGATAGAACAGGACTTGGTAACAACACAGTCCAAAAGAAACAGCTAAATTGTGATCACCACGGCACACGTCCACACGCACGTCACCTATCATGTGCGTCATCCCAACACAAACCATATAACACATTTTCTAGGGATTCATACCCTCAATTCTAAGTTGAAAAGTGTTACCTAAAAACACGCAAATCACAACTCCAACAAGCCATTCCCATGCGTATCGGCCTCCAAATGACTCGAATCTAGTCACAAACTACTCAATATTAACAAATAATACCGTAGGAAACAACTTCAAACAATAATGTTTCGATCTTTATCAAAACCAAAAAGTCAACCCTTGGCTCATGCCTAAGAACACGACAAAATTCCCAAAATCAAAACACACATTCAGTTACGAGTCCAGCCATACCAAAATCATCCTATTCCGACCTCAAATCAACCTTCAAACTTCCAGTTTTCATTTTTCGAAAAGTTTCCCCCAAAATCCCCTTTTCTTCACTTTAATTCACTAAATAAACGACAAAAACAAGGATGGAATCATGATAAATAAACAAATCCGAGTCAAGAACACTTACCCCGATCCAAGATGTGAAAATCCACTCCAAAGTTACCCAAAACCGAGCTCTAGAACTCAAAATGTGAAATAATACTCTAACCCTGATTTAGGATTTTAAACATTTTGCTGCCCAATGATTACACATCTCGATAAGGGAAAATCCTTCACATCGTGAAGAACAAACATCATCAGTAACAAAAACCTTCTATGCGAATGCGCTCACAAGGCCGCGAATGCGGTAACAAAATGAACCAAACCTACGAGATTGAAGACAGCCTCACGCGATCGCGATGAACAACCGTCTGAAAATCCCATGCCTCTCCTTCCTTCTTCGCGAACGTGTCCATAAACCCGCGTTTGCGTTTCACAAAAACTCAGAACTTTGCGATCGCATCCACAACCTCACGAACGCATAGAACAAATGCCCAGGTTCCAGGAAAGACTCTTCGCGATCGCGAAAGAGGAAACCAGAAGCACAGATATCAGCAATCCAACAAAGTCCAAAATGAGTTCAAACTTTACCCAAAAAACACCCGAGGCTCCTGGGACCCTACCCAAGCATACCAACAAGTCCTAAAACACGACACGAACTTAGTCGAAGCCTCAAATCACATCAAACAACATTGAATTCATGAATCGCACCCCAATTCAAGCGTAATGAACTATTGAACTTCCAGCTTCTAAAACTAATGCCGAAACATACCAAACTAACTTCGATTGACCTCAAAGTTTGCACACAAGTCATAAATGACACAATGAACTATTCCAACTCTAGAACCAGGTATCAACTAAGTCAACTCTCGGTCAAACTTCTCAAACTTCCAAGCCTTTAACTTTCAAGCTTTCGCCAATTCAAGCCAAGACGATATATGGACCTCCAAATCATTATCCGGACATACTTCTAAGCCAAAAATCACCATACAAAGCTATCAGAACTATCAAAACTCTATTTCTGAGTCGTTTACTCATAAGTCAACATCTGGTCAACTCTTTCAACTTAAGCTTCTAACCTTGAGACTAAGTGTCCCAATTCATTATGAAACTTCCCTGGAACCAAACCAGCCACCCCGACAAGTCACATAACAATAAATGAACGTAGAATAAGCAATAAATGAGGGAATGGGGTTACAATACTCAAAATGACCGGTCGGGTCAATACACCTTATCTTGCCACACTCGTATAATAATTATCCCACCTTGTATTGCCACATGCGTAAATATATAGCCTGCCTTGTCACACCGCATGTGAAAATATCAATAATAACAATAGTATGGACAACTCACGTGGAAACACCCCGACAATCCTCTCAACAATCCCACATGTGCCAAAACATAACAACATAATATAACAACTCGCACCACATGTGCTCATATAGCACAACGTTTCCATAACAACAATTCCAATACCGCAACCACACATAGTCCATGGCTCAACAACACCAAGTACAACGAGAACAACAATAACACGAGGGTACGACAAGTAAAATTAACAAAAGAACTACAAAATTACAATGAAACAAAAGGATAAGCTCAATAATGAAAGGCATAACAAGTAATAATAGCTTCAAGTAAGAGTAGTTCAACAATAATAAAGATAACATGTAACATCGACTTCAAACAATAATAGTCAGCTATGGAAGAGATAACATGTAACAATGATTTCAAATAAGTATAAATCAACTATGGAAGAGATAACATGTAACTATAATTTCAATTAAGAATAAATCAACTATGAAAGAGATAACGTGACAATAAAGAGGAAACATTTCCAATTAGAGCATGTGTGAGTATATTTGGCAATAGAACATGAACCAACAACTTGAATTAAGGTATATAAGAGTGAATTAGCAATGGAGAACATATCATGATAGAGAAACTTAAATTTAGTGTGCATAAGAAACCTAAGAGTCTAAACCGGTCAAATTTCCACATATAAGGTTGTGTACACACTCGTCACCTCGAGTACACGTCTTTCACAGAGTTAAAATAGTGCAAACAAACCAATCCCTATGGGGTAGTTCTCCTATACAAAGTTAGGCAAGATACTTACCTCAAAAGCCCTCAATCAATACTCACCTCCGCTCGGCTCAAGTCTAGCCAAAATCGACTCAATAACATCAATATTGCAAGAAATATCAATTCCAATAAATAAAGCTATGATCTTTGACAATTCCTCAAAAGTTAACCTCAGACTTGCTCGGTCAAAACCTGAGTCCAAGGGTAGATTCCAACTACCCATAACCCCATGAGTCTATATTGTATTTTGTTTCAAAATCCGTGTCCAATTCGACTTTCAAATCTCAAATTTTGATTTTCCAAGCACAGACAAAATTTCACAAAATTCCTCTTTGATTCTCAAAATTTTGATGTTAAATATCATATATAATCATATAATGGTTGGAAATGGATCAAATTCACTTACCCAATGGTTGTAGATAAAAATCCCTCTCCAAAATCGCCTCCTATAGAGTCTAGGATTCAAAGATATGAAAAATGAGACTAAAATCCCGTCCCTCGGCTTTTATGTTCAGTCGCAGGTGTCGAGACCAAGGGTTCACTAATGCGAACCCCGCAAATGTGAATGATCGCAAAAGCGAAACTCCTCACACCCCTGCTGATGTCCCAAATGCAACGATATCATCGCAAATGCGAAGGTTGAAAATATCGCAAAAGCGACCTAATGATCGCAATTGCCATCACTGCCTAGCGAGATCCCCTTCGCACAAGTGAACAAAATGTTCGCAAATGCGAATATAACAGACCCCAGACTTTCTCGCAAATGCAATCTCCCACTTCACAAATGCGAGTGTCGCAAATGCAAACAAATTCTCGCATTTGTGAAACCTGCAGCACCTGTTCAAAATTAGCAAAACCAAAACTCTTTGAAACACTCCAAAATGCGCCAGAAACTCACATGAGCCATTGGGCTCCAAACCAAACATCACCACAAGTCTAAAAATATAATATGAACTCGCCCGCGCATTCTAAACATCAAAATAACATCCAAAACCATGAATCAGACCTCAAGACACATGAAATCTACAATGAAACTCAAGAACTTCTAAAATACAACCGCGCATCTCATTCCTATCAAATCAACTCGGAATGGTGCCAAAATTTGCAAACAAGTTCCAAATAGCAAAATTGACCTGTTCCAAGTCCCGAAATAGAAATCCAAATACGATAGCTATGAAGTCAACCTATGGTCAAACTTATCAAAATTCTAAGCCTTTAAATTGCCAACTTTCGGTAAAATAAGCTAAATCAACCTAGGGACCTACAAATTACATTCCGGGCATACATCCAAGTCCAAAATCATGATATGAACCTACCGGAGTCATTAAAATACCATTCCGGGGTCATTTTCACAAAAGTCAAACTTTGGTATATAATTTCAACTTAAGCTTCTAAAAGGAGAATCACTCATCAAAATAGATCCCGAAACAGCCAAAAATCAAATCCAACAAAGCACATAAGTCATAATGCACTATATGAAGCCGCTCAAGACCTCAAACCACTGAACGGTACGCAAAAGCTCAAAACGACCTGTTGGGTCATTACATTCTCCCCCTCTTAAACAAACATCCGTCCTAGAACATGCCAAGAATCTTCCCAAAGCCATCAAATACTTGTATAAACTCATCATATACATAATCAGGGGTGATCCCACGTCACCCAATCCCATATAAGCCCGACAAACATCTCAACCGAAGATTATTCCTTCATTCATGTCGATAAGCCTTAGAAACAAATTTCAAGACCCATCAAGGACCAGATCCTCACATAAACACACTGTATAATCCTCAAATAGCTGTAAAATCTTATACATACATCCAAAAGATACAAACACATGACATAACACATCACCCATATGCCTATAGAAACAACTCTGACAACAATAGCTTCCCAGTACCGGCAAATAGCCTCATATCGACTAGTGTTGGCCTAAGTAAGGTTGTTCTGATGATTGAAAAAGAAACACATGCAATGATCCAGGTCCATACTCAGTGTACACAGGACACAGGTAGATTCAAGCACAAAGCATGCACGTGAAGGGGATAAGCATAAGTGGTTATATATGATATCTCCTAAACGAAACGGTTGCATAATTGATAAGGAGCAGGACTCCTTACTTGAAGAGAATTCTATCCTAGATAAGGGAGGAGTTAGAAGTTGAAGATAACTAGAATTCTTCCACCATGGAAGAGTATAGCATTAGAATTCTAGTTAATCCTATTCTACTTACTCTATACATTTCAGGATGTTCTCTATTACAGGTGATGCACAGATGCTGAAGTTAGGCAAGATTTGAGAGCAAAATCGCAAGGCATTTTTCAAGAAACTCATGTGTGTTTCAAGTGTGCGAATCTGAAACTACATGAATCAGATAGAAGAACCAGTTCCAAGTGTCTTCTTTTATTCTAGTTCAATTGTACTAGGACTTTTGAGTTGTACCTTTCAGCTTTCTCGAGAAGCATTTGTACTAGGTACTCTGACTGTTTTCTTCAAGTTAGATTTAGCTTGAAGTTATTGCAACAGCCTGTGGCTGGTTGCCATAAAGGGTTAGAGGTAATCCTTAGGTTTACAAGAGTTTTGTAAACGCTGTTTTTGGCTCAGTGATTTAGTGGAGTGTTGGAAAAAATCCTATAGGGAAGTAGGTCGTGGTTTTTTCACCTTTTGAGACAGGTGTTTTCCACATAAAATACTTGTGTTCATTATTTTCTGCATTTATTATTCCGCAACTATAGTGTAAGAAACACGTAGAAGAACCAGGTCCTTCTATAATCTGTGCATGCGAAAATTGGACACCACACAAATCACCCCTCTCTTGTGTGGTATTGAAATAGAAAATATTAATTGGTATCAGAGCGGGTTATCCTCGAAGAGGCTAACACCTTAGGAGAAGATAAAGATGAGTGCATCACTTGGAAATTGGGAAGGACAATCTACTGCTAGGCCACCACTCTTTAATGGCTATTACTACTCTTGGTGGAAGTCAAGAATGAGGGATCACATACAGAGAGAGGAGTATAAGCTATGGGACATTATCACTGATGGTCCACTGACTACTTTGAAGAAAAATACTGAAGGAGTAGATGTGCCAATGATAAGAGCTGATTGCAATGCTGAGGATATGAAGAAGTGGGAAAAGAATGTCAAAGCCAAGAAATGACTTATTTGTGGACTTTGTCTAGATAAGTACAACAGAACCCAAGGCTGTTCCATTGCTAAGTAAATTTGGGACACACTGCAAGTGGCACATGAAGGAACTACTCAAGTGAAGAGATTGAGAGGAACTCTACTGTACTCTCAGTATGAAAACTTTGCTTTGGAGGATGGATAAACCATTCAAGAGATGTACACAAGATTCACTACATTGACAAATGAACTAAAATATCTTGGCAGGGTTATCCCTGAAGAAGAAAGAGTTGAGAAGATACTTACCAGGGACTTGCCAATTACTTGGGAAAGCAAGATCACTGCCATCCAGGAATCAAAGAATATTGCTACTTTCCCTATGGATGAATTGATTGGAAATCTCACTGCCTATAAACGTAGTTAGTCAAACCATGAAAATAGATGTACCTAAGAAGGAACAGGGTTTAGCCCTCAGAATCACTGAAGGTTCTGATCTGGAAGATGATGCAATGGCAATGATTACCAAATACTTCAAGTAGTACCTGAGAGGAAACGATTCTTCAAGAAGTGGAAGCTACAGCAAGGCAAGAGCCCCGAAGAAGCAAACCAATGATGGCTGCTACAAGTGTGTTAAGACTGATCACATGATCAAAAACTGTACTTTGTTGGAGATTGAATGGAAGAAAGAAAGAGCTAAATGAAGGAACAGGAAGAAGGAATAGGTTCATCCCAAGAAAGGAAACAACAAAGGATCAACCAAGGCTATGACTGCTGTTTGGGGAGAAGCTCAGATGAAAGCTCAGTTGATGACGATGATGATGAACGAACACTAATGGCTATTGGAGAACCCGATGAAGAAATTGAGGTAAGTGTCTTTCATCTCAAAGACAAGATAAAAATTTTGTCTAAAGAAAGATTATCTGGATTATTACTAGAGCTGATTGATGAATCTGAGGATGTGAATAATGAAAAAGAGTAGCTGTCAAAAGAATGTGTAATTTTGATGGCTAAGTGCATAAACCTGGAACTTAGGGCTTGTGAATTGAAAGTGAAAATACCGTGTTGAAGAACCAGGTTCATGCACTTGATACAACTATCCTAGAACTTAGATCTGAAAATCTAAAATTGAAATTAGGAACAGGTAAAAAAATAGTTGGTGACACACAACTCACCTTAGAAGAGAATGTACGTAAAATGAAAGATGAGTTGGATAAAAACTATGAACATGTAAGAGTCTTAAAGGAGGACTTGAACAAGGTCAAGCATGAGCTACACAGAACTTGTAAATGGAACAGGTTCTCTGATGCACTTTCATGGCTACAAGAATATCATAGTAGCAACAGAAGAGGACTTGGCTTTGGGAACTCTGCACCTAAGTGGGATCCCAAAAGAAAATACCTCACACTCTCTGAGAATAAGATTTTCGCACACTGTGGTAACACTCGTTACTATTAGAGTGATTGCACGACAAAGGAAAAGGTAGATCAAAAGAACAAAAATTTTGTTCTAGGGAAGAATAGGGTGCCAAGTTGGGCTAAAAAGAATTTGATTCATTCTTTTTCCTATAAAAAGGGACCCAAACTAGTTTGGGTTCCTAAGACTAACCCCTGATTTCTCTTTTTAGGTCCAAGTGAAGGGGTGCAGCCAAATATGGTACATGGATAGTGGCTGCTCAAAGCACATAACAGGAAGCAAGAACCAATTCCTTTCACTTGAGGACCTTATTGGAGGTAATGTCTCCTTTGGAAATGGAAAGAAAGGTGAGATCATTAGGGTTGGAAAGGTAGGTAAGATTGACTCTCACTCTATTGAGAATGTCTACTTGTTAGATGGACTGAAGTACATTATAATAAGTATATCACAATTGTGTGATAGAGGTAACATGGTAGCCTTCACCTCTACAAAATGCTTTATGATAAATCTTACCACTAATAAAATAGTTTTGCAGGGAAAAAGAGTGAATAAAATATATGTTGTGGATCTGTCCACACTCTCAGATAATAAACTCACTTGCTTAAGCGTATTGGAAAATGATCCCTTCCTTTGTCACAAGAGACTTGGACATGCCAGTCTAAGCCAACTCAACAAACTAGTCTCGAAGGACTTGGTAATAGGGCTGCCTAACATTAAGTTCAAGGAAGATAGCGTTTGTGAGGCTTGTGTAAGGGGGAAGCATGTAAAATCCTCTTATATAAGCAAGAAAATGGTAAATACCACCAGGACGATGGAACTGGTCCATATGGATCTATGTAGACCAATGAGAATATTGAGCAGAAGTGATAAGAGATATGTTATGGTGCTTGTTGATGATTATTTTAGGTTTACTTGGATACTATTTTAACATCTAAAGATAAAGCGTTTGACATGTTCACATCATTTGTTAGAAAAACTCATAAATATTTAGGTAATCAACCTGCACCAATTAGGTCTAATCATGGTACTGAATTTGAGAATTCTAAATTTGCTGAACTTTGTTATGAGCACGGAATAGATCATAACTTTTCTGCTCCTAGAACTCCACAACAAAATGGAGCAGTTGAAAGAAAGAATAGGACATTGGAGGAAATGGCTAGGACTATGCTACTTGCTAATAAATTGCCCCATAGCTTCTGGGCAGAAGTTGTGAACACTGCATGCTACATCATAAATAGGTGTATGACTAGACCTCTTGTTGAGAAGACTCCCTATGAGTTACTTAAAGAGAAAAAGCCCAATATATCCCACCTTAGGGTATTTGGATGTAAGTGCTTTGTGCACAATAATGGAAAAGACTCCCTAGGTAAGTTTGATCCCAGAAGTGATGAGGGAGTATTCCTATTCTTCACATAGTAAAGATTATATGATTTATACCAAACGTACTATGTGTGTACAAGAAAGTGTACATGTTATTTTTGATGAAACTAACATTCTTTTTGAGAGGCAGGAAGAAGATGATGAAGTAATTGGGCTGGTACGAAATTCAAATGAAACTACAGCCCAGCCTGAAGCTGCACCAGAGGAAGGAACAGGTGACGGAATAGGTGCTTCCACCCAGGGCAACCTGACAGGAGGAACCGTACAAAGAGGGACTGATCCTCAAACCTCGAGAGAACCTATCCATGAACCTGTTACTTAGCAATAAAGAATTGAAGGAACATCTAGGGGAAACCAGTTGGTTGTGAGAATACAAGTATCAAAGTTGTCATCTCATTGGGAACATAATCACTGATCCAACCTCTGGAATCAAAACTAGATCTTTTTGAAGAACCTCTATGCTTTTAATGCTTTTTTATCTCTTACTGAACCTAAAAATGTTTATGAGGCTTTGTAGGATGCAGACTGGGTGAATGCAATGCAATGAACTCAACCAATTTGAGAGAAGTCAAGTTTGGCATGTTGTACCAAGACCCAAGGACAGATCAGTGATTGGCACTAAATGCGTCTTCAAAAACAAACTTGATGAAGATGGAGCAGTTACAAGGAACAAGGCAAGATTGATGGTTCAAGGATATAGTCAAGAGGAGGGCATAGACTATAATGAGACTTTTGCTCTAGTTGCAAGAATGGAAGCAATTAGACTCCTTATAGCCTTTGCTGCTTACATGGAATTCACTCTCCATCAAATGGATGTCAAGAGTGCCTTCCTCAATGGCTATCTAAAGGAAGAAGTGTTTGTCAAGCAACCTTCTGGCTTTGAAAGCAAGGAATGTCATGATCATGTATACAAGCTTGACAAGGCACCTTATAGGCTCAAGCAGGCTCCAAGAACATGGTATGAAAGACTGTATAAATTCTTGTTTGAGCATGGTTACAAGGGGTAAAATTGTCAATACTTTGTTCTTAAAAGAAAAAGGTAAATATCTCTTGGTAGTTTAGATATATGTTGATGATATAATCTTTAGAGCAACTACAAATAGGTTAAGTAAAGAATTTGCTAAGCTAATGGGGAATGAATTTGAAATGAGTATGATGGGCGAGCTTATTTCTTTCTTAGGCTTACAAATTAAACAAAATTCAAATGGAACTATGATGCATCAGCAGAAGTATGTGAAGGAGTTGCTTAAAAGGTTTAAAATGGAAGATTCTAAAGAAATTGACACTCATATAGCAACAACCACAAAATTAGATTTGGATGAACCCGGTTCATCTGTTGATCAAAAGATGTATAGGGGAATGATTGACTCTTTGTTATATCTCACTGCTAGTAGACCTCTTTGTTATATCTCAATGCTAGTAGACGTGACCTTGCTTTTAGTGTAGGCCGTTGTGCTAGATTTCTGGCAAATCCAAAGTAGTTCACTTGACAGCTGTTAAGAGGATCTTGAGATACCTAAAAGGTACCACTGATCTCTGCCTATGGCATCCAAAAGGTAGTAATTTCAACTTAGTGGGATATGGTGATGTTGATTTTGCATGTTTTTCTTTTGGATAGAAAGAGCACTTCAGATATGGCACACTTTCTTGGCTCATGTCTTGAGTCTTGGGCCACCAAAAAGCAATATTCTGTGGCCCTGTCTACTGCGGAAGCTGAGTATGTGGCTGCTACCTCATGTTATGCTCAATTGTTGTGGATGAAACAATAATTAATGAAATTTGAAATTGATGTAGATTGTATCCCCATCTTTTGTGATAAAACTAGTGCAATTAGTAAGACCAAGAACCCGGTTCATCATAAAAGAACTAAGCACATAGATGTTAGGCATCACTTTTTGAGGGACAACTATGAGAAAGGTTTGAGTACTGTGGAATTTTGTGCTACTAACAAGCAAATAACTGACATCTTACAAAAGCTCTAAGTAGAGATCAGTTTGAAAGGAACATGTTAGAATTAGGGATGATTAAGGACAACTAAAAGGAACTAGTTCTAACTCAACTATTGGTTAGATAATTTTTGAATTTTGTAAATAATTAGATTAGATTTTGCTCAATCTCATACTTTTATTAGTATATATTGTGCCATATGCTAAAATGTCTCATTAATCTCTAATGATATTGCCCTTATTTTCTTGGAAAATTCAGACTTACACAAGAGAATTCTTAGTGAAGAACCTGGTTCTATCAAGATTACATGGTATGTACTCTCCACTCTGCATATTTTGAAATAACTGTATTTGGATCATGATAAGAAAGAGAGTCCCATTTAATCCCAATATCCCTCAAGTCTATCTGTTACGAACGAACCAGTTTCACCAAAAGAGTGCCACGTGCCATAATTGCCTAGAATCTGGGGAAGAGTCCAACGTCTATTCTAACTGGCTTTCCCAGAATGATTAGACTTCTGAACTTCAAAAAGCAGTCGTTAACCACTATGACTCCCCCTCTTTAACTTGATTAGACTTTAACCATTTCTTTCACTTCTAATATTTGAAAAAAATTCAAGATGCCAAAAATTCTCTCTATTTTCTCTCATCTCTTTCTACACATATCAAATGGCAAACCCGTCTTTACCACCCAAAGAGCCATCACCCACACCTTCAACCACCCCTACCTCCAAGAAAGGATGGTTCAAGATGCTTGCTTGTAAGACAATGGTTGGTATTGAACTATCCAAGAAATTGGATGATAAATTAAAGGCCGATAAAGCAGAAGAACCTCAAAAATCAGAAGAATCTTTCAAGTCTGCAAATGAGGGTGAAGAACCTATTTCGTCTGAAATAGAATAGTTAACTTCTGGGCTAAATATTACATCTGATGTGGCTGAAAATCTGGAGAACAAATTTTTCTAGTTGGTACTATTGCTCGGCACAGACTACTGAGTCTAGAAAAATTGGTGGTAAAAATAAAAAATAAAAAAAGAAAAAGAGAGTGATGGTGTCAAAGGAGATGTCAGGGGAAAGGGAGAAGAAAGAGTGACTGAATCTTCACCCACTTTGTTGGTTTGACTGAGGAAACATGAGCAATAGTGATATGGAGTGAGGAAGTCTTTGAGGGGGAAGATAGTTGGAGAGAAGAAGGAGGCAGTGGGTCTAGAGATGAAAGTGCAGTTGAGGGGCTGGTCAGGTTGAGGAAGAGGCTCCAAGAACTTGTTCCATTTGTGAAGGAACCCCTCGAAGATTTACTATAAAAGGTGTCTGATAGCTACATTCTAAAGAAGAAGAGTTCAGGAGTTAAAATTCCTAGAACTGCTAGGGTACACAAAAAGATAAAGGCCACCTCTTCTATCCCTATAGAGACTCCTCCTATAAGAGGAACAACTACAAAGAGTCAGAGGAAGCAGAGTGAGGTTGACCTCGAAAGGGGCTTAGCAGAGAGTAAAAGAAAAGCTGCTGAAAAGGTAAAAAAGAAAGAGAGTGAACCAGTTAAGACAATTGAAATTGAGGAGATGGACCTGGTCCTTCATGATAAAGACGAGGCAGAAGAGGTGGAGGCTGTGACTCCAAATGCAAAGAAAATAAAGACTTCCAAAAAGAAGCCCCCTTCAAAGCCAGTTGATACAGAGCCTTCTGCCTTGGCAAAGAACCAGGTCTGCCAGAAAATCAAGAAAAATGCAAGTAGTGCAAAAAGAAAAGAGTAATGAAGAATAGGAAATTGATGAAGGATAGGACAAGATGGTGAAGTTTGGAAAAAGAACAATTTTGAAGGATAGACTCTTTAGGGACTTGGAGGAGGAAGTAATGGTGCAGTTACTGAAGAAGCTAGAATTTTAGGGCTGGAAGGACATGGACCTTCAGTTAGAGGGAAAACTAGCACGAGCTGAAATTATGGAGTTCCATGCAAACTGTGAGATCAAGAATGGCAGGGTCACTAGTGTAGTGAAAGGGGTGGTTGTGAGCTTTGATGACAAGGAACTAGGAGATATCTAGGGGTACCTGCTAAAGGGTACAATGATTACAAGAAGCTGAAATGGCTAAGCCTAGAAAACCTACCTACCTCCCTTGCCATTACCAAGAAATTTGCTGACATGGACTTAGAGCAACAACCCAGAGCTGTGTATAAGAGTGAAATGAACCTACCCAAAAGCTGCTGTTTTAATTTTTCAACAAGGTTGTTCTTCCGAGGAAGGAGAGGAGGCACATTTCAACTTTGATGGACCTAGTCCTTATGGAGTGCCTGGATAGTGGGAGACAGATCAACTGGCCGAGGTTGATCATCCAGCTCCTTGATAGGGTACTCACTGGCAACAAAACCAATGCCATACCCAATGGATTCATCCTCACTGATGTGCTTGCTCACTTCAAGGATCCTCTCAAGAAATGGGATGTTAGCACAAGTAAAGATCACTTTGCAGCCAACACCTTGATTGCCTGACTATGAAGTCCTTGCTGCTTCCAAAGAACCTGGTTCATCCAAGAGGGTGCATGTGAACAGCAAAGTGAGAGCGTTGGATTAGGAGAGTGGGGCTGAGGATGTTAAGATTGAGAGGCTGCAGAAGAGGTTGGCTGAAGCAGAATTTGAGAAGGATGCTCTCATGTCTGAGCTTGCAAAGGAGAAAGATAAGAATGAAGGCATTCTTCATGACATGTTGAAGCTGCTTCAAGCCTGAAACCAAGAACCTGGTCCTTCCCAGCCTTAAACCCTTCCCAGCCTAGTTAGAAAACCAGTAACCTAAATGGGATTAGTTTTTGTCTTTTTGCTAATGGTGCAATACTTTTATTTCCTTCTATGCTTTGTGAATGACTCTTATCAATGATAATCACTACTTTTTCTTTAATTGTTTGTTGATGTTTCTTAGATGGCTAATATCCTTATATTGATTAGTGATACTTGACTCCATGATTGCATTTGAAGTAGCCTAATTGGCCATGAGTAAGATCTGCTAAAATCTGGTTATCTAACTTAATTATGAAACTTTTTGATGATGCCAAAAGGGGGATGATAAGTTGTGCTTTTTACTTTGGACTATGATGTTTATAACCTAATGAACCTGGTCCTTGATGATATTTTACTTTAAAATGGAAAGTGTTCTAACATTATGTTGATGTTGAGCTCAGTTGAAACAGGTTTCATGCTTATGAAAATCACAGAGTTTGGCATCATCAAAAAGGGGGAATTTATTGGCCTAAGTGAGTTTGTTTTGATGATTGACAAAGAACACATGAAATGAACTAGGTCCATACACTGTGTACACAGGACACGAGCAGATTCAAGCACAAGGCATGCACGTGAAGAGGATAAGTACAAGTGGTTATATTTGATATATCTTGAATGAAAAGGTCGCATAATTGATAAGGAGCAGGACTCCTTACTTGAAAGAAACTCTATCCTAGATAAGGGAGGAGTTAGAAATTGAACATAACTAGAACTCTTCCACCATGGAAGAGTATAGCATTAGAACTCTAGTTAATAATATTGTACTAACTCTATATATTTCAGGATGTTCTCTTTACAGGTGATGCACAAATGCTGACGTTAAGCAAGAATTGGGAGCAAAATAGCAAGGGATTTTGCAAGCAATTCCTGTGTATTTCAAGTGTGCGACCTGAAGCTACATGACCTGATAGAAGAACCAGTTCTAAGTGTCTGTCTTTTATTCCAATTCAATTTTAGTAGGGCTTTAGAGTTGTACCTTTCAGCTTTCTCTTAAAGAATTTATACTAGGTACTCTGACTGTATTATTCAAGTAAGAGTTAACTTGAAGCTGTCGCAATAGCCTGAGGCTGGTTGCCACAAAAGGTTAGAGGTAATCCTTAGGTTTACAAGAGTTTTGTAAACGCTGTTTTTGGCTCAGTGATTTAGTGGGATGTTGGAAAAATCCTACTAGGAAGTAGGTTGTGGTTTCTGCACCTTTTGAGCCAGGTGTTTTCCACGTAAAATACGCGTGTTCTTTACTTTCTGCGTTTATTATTCTGTAACTGTAGTGTATGGAACACGTAGAAGAACCAGGTCCTTCTATAATCTGTGCACGCAAAAAATTAGACACCACACAAATCATCCCTTTCTTGTGTGGTATTGAAGTACAAAACATCAACTAGAACCTTGTTCCATACCTTCATAACACTTGCAAGAAACATGTGGAACTCGTAACTACACACCCGATTAACAAGCCACATCGAACGCTACCTGGACACATACATCGCAATCCAAATCCAACAAGCATAACTCAAATATGACCGAATATGAAAAGAGGAACACATGAGAGAACTATCAAACAAGTCTAACATGCACAACTACCCACCGATACCATACTACGGATCTATTCCACAAGGAAGAAGTAAGACAAACACAACGACCACAAGAATCTTAACCTAACATAACCTCACCGCGATACACAGCCCGGTACAAACACACATATCCACAGAGAACACCAGGTCCCCATACTCCACTCGGAATCACAAGTAAGATAAACATCTCAACCTTTAAAACACTCTACCAACCCAATCTCGTAGAACCAAAACCACAACACATAATAGACTTCCATACCTGTAGAGCACCCAATCACAAGTTGGGCCAAACCATCTAGTAATCATATCAATGTCTGCCGTATTTAACTAGCAGGAAATTCACCAAGCCTCATGACCCACAATAGCGACCAAATCGGAATGATGACACGTCTATCACAATAGAATCCGCTAACTAGCATGAACACATGACAAAGTACAAGAATCTCAAAACACAACCAAATCTGAAGAAAGGTAGGATGAATCTTACCGATAGATGGGACCGGATTGAAATAATACTAATGCATCTCTATAACTAATTGAAACAATACCTGTTATAACATTATCTGGTGCTTCAGTCTTAGTCCAACCAAAAAACGCATAACAATGGGTCTGGCCCTCCCTAGGACGACCTCTACCCGCCAGACCTCTACCTCTAGCTGGCAGTGTAGGTATAGCAGCAACTGGATGGAACTTATAGCCTGAATACCCAGCTGTGACATATTCCTCTGGAGTCTGGGATAATCTCTCACCATGTGGCTAGTATCCCCACCCTCAAAGCAACCTCTCTACTGATGTGGCTGTGGAAGCTATCCGGTACGTATACTCTAGGACCCATGGATATCTGAAACACCACGTGAAGCCTAAAGTCCAAACTAAACTGGCTGACCCACAAAGCCTCTATCATGATGCGCCTTGCCTCCAAAATAGGGATCAACAAATCCTCCCAGCCCACGAGGCCTCTCAGCCTCCCTTTCCTCTCTCTCTTGGCCCCACATAACCTTCAACCTGCGAGCGATATGTACAACTTGCTGAAACAGGACATCCATCTCCAGCTCCTTAGCCATGCTAAATCAGATACCATAACTAAGCCCCTCGATGAACCTGTGGACTCGCTCCCTAACTTTAGAAACCAAAACAAGTGCCTGATGGGACAACTCACTTAATTTGATGGTGTACAATGACATTGTCATAGTGCCCTGAGGTAGCTGATTGAACTCCATGTGCCACGTATCCTGAAGAGTCTGGTGAACAAACTCCCTCAAAAACATCTCTGAAAATTGAGTCCAAGTGAGTTGCAATGCATCTGCTGGCCTACCCTCCTCATATGCCTGCCACCAATGATATTCTGCTCTAGACATTTGAAATATAGTAAATTCTCACCTCCACAATGCCCATGGTGTGGAGGATACGTTGGCACTTATCAAGAAAACCCTGACTTAACCTCAGGCTGATTTGATATGCTTCGGCACGAGTTTTTGAAGTTGAAAGTTCAAAGGTTCATTTAAGTTTGATTTGAGGTGCGATTCATGGTTTTGGTATTGTTATATGTGATTTGAGGCCTCTAGGAAGTCCGTGTTATTTTTTGTGACTTGTTGGTATATTCGGACAGGGTCTCGAGGGGCTTGGATGAGTGTCGGACGAGGTTCAGATTATTTTGTCTCATGTTGCATTGCTGAAGAGGAGTTAGTTCTGGTGTTGCGCACCTGCGATTGGTTTTGTGCATGTGCGGTGGTCACAGAAGCGAGCTCATTAGCGCACCTGGGAAGAAGGATAGGCTGGGGGACCATCGTAGATGCAGAGTAAGAAGCGCACCTGCGTGCGCACAGAAGCAAGATCATTGGCGCAGGAGCGGGTTTTTGCATAGATGAGACAAGAGCAGATGTTTTTCTGCAGGTGTGAGGGGACATTCTCCAACTGATTCTGTAGAAGCGGACGTCACGTCACAGAAGCGATGATGCAGAAGCGGCTCATTTATCGCAGATGCGATATGACTGGGCAAAAACTATAAAAACAATTGAGGGCTTGGTCATTTGTTTTACATATTTAGAGTGATGGAGCTCGGATTGAGACGAATTTTATAGCAATTTTCACCAGATGAATTGAGGTAAGTGTTCTCAACTCGGTTTTGATTATATCTCATGAATATATCCTTGTTTTTGGCATTTGATTGATGATTTCAAGAGAGAAATTGGGGGATTTTCATCTAATATTTTATAAAGTGAATTTTCGAGTTTTGAGCATCGATTCGGAGTCGTATTTGAGTGAAACTAGTATGGTTGGACTTGTTATTAAATGGGTTGTCGAATTTTGTGAGTTTTGTCGGGCTGAGGTTTGACATTTTGGTTGACTTTGGGCTTTTGATTAAAGATTCGACCTTTATCATTTGGATATGTTTCCATAGGCATGAATTGATGTATTTGAGTTACTTTTGGCTAGTTTTGAGCTGTTCGGAGGTCGGTACGTGTAGGATGGTGTTTTCAGAGTATTTTTTGGCTTGCTCGATATTGGATTCGGCTTGTTCGAGGTAAGTAACACTTATAAACTTGGTGTTGAGGGTATGAACCCTTGAATATACATGTTATGTGTTTGGTGTCAAGGTGATGCACATGCTAGGTGACGGGCGTGTGGGCGTGCACTGTGTGAATTATGACTCGGATGATTTTATGGTACCGTGTAGTATTCTATCTTGTTTTTATCCATGGAATTCCTACACGCTAGAATAATTGAATTGTGATCCATGATAGAAATCATGTTTAGGCTATGTACTTATTATGTTGGGACCCACTGAGGTCATTTTTGTTGTTGAGTTATTTTCTTGTATTGTAATTCCATACTCATTCATATTCATTCATTTGCATATCATATCTTAGTCTCTATTATCATCATTGTCACGTCATGTTATCATTGTTTTGGCTGGTTGGCATAAGATTTGTGAACCTGAGAGACTGGAGAGATTAATGACTGAGGTGAGGCTAAGGGAAAGATTGAGAGTGATATTGATGGTATGGGACTGCACGCCGCAACAAGTGTTATTGATTCATGATGGGATCGGGCTTCACACCGCAGCGGGTATTAGTGATTCAAATGTGGATCGGGTTTCAAGCAGTAACAACCTTATGGCTATATGTGGATGGGGTTGCATTCCACAACAGGCCTTACGGCTATATGTGGATCGGGTTGCACCCCGCAACAGGCCTTATGGCTATATGTGGATTGGGTTACACGCCCCAACATGCCTTATGGCTATATTTGGATCGGGTTGCATGCGATAACAAGCCTTATGGATATATGTGGATCGGGCTGCACGGCGCAACAGGCCTTATAGGTTTTATTACTATTTATGGGATCGGGCTACGTGCGTTGCACGTTGCAGGTTCCGTACAGTGCTGAGTGACTGAGTGTGCTGAGGGATTAAGCATGATGAGTGGGAGTGCGAGACAGTGAGATTGAGTATTCTGAGAGTGAGTACATGAGTTCATCACTGAGATACATTACATTGACATGTATACTAGACACACAGGTATAGTGATATATTTTCTCATGCTACACTGTATTGTGACATTCATGACTTCACATGCACATTCATGTAGGCATAGAGATGTACTTTCCTCATGCAGTCTTACATTGAAATATTTTATCTATTGTTGAAAGGTTTTGGGATAAATCACAATTTTTTGACATACTCACATTTTGGTAAATTCGGTGAAAGATTTGGGTTTTACTGTTACACTTGAGAAGCATTTTCCGTAACTGTGGACAAGCTGAGCATCATATCATTGAGTTGTTTCTTGTTCTACTTTTATTATACTGTTATGAGTTGTTGTTGGCCATTGGTCTTGGACTCTGACCGTTTATCCAAGCTCGTCACTGCTTTCAACCTAAGGTTAGGTCTATTACTTATTGAGTACATGTGGTCGGTTGTACTCATACTACACTTCTGCACCTTGCATGCAGATTTTGGATGCTAATTGTTGCTGTGTATGGCGGGAGACGGCATTGAAGATGTACCTGCGTTCCGGTCATAGCTGCCTCTTATTCTTGGTAGCTCTAGAATTATTAATCTGTTCATGTATATTCCAAACAGATGATGTATTTATTTCATACCAGCTTTGTAAACTCTAAATCTTAGAAGCTCATGATTTGTACTACCAGTCCTTAGGATTTTGTATAAAAGCTTAGTTATTTCATCATTTGTTTTCTCAGTTAAATCTCATTTGAATAGATTGTTGCTATTTTGCTTACGTAGCGGGCTGGGTTAGGTGCTATCACGACTAGTTGGATTTTGAGTTATGACACCCTCAAAGATAAGTACAGATGTCTCCGTACCGACCTGCAAGACTCGGCTAAACTTGCTTATGACTCGTAGCACCTATGAACCTAGAGATCTAATACCAACTTGTCACTACTCGAAGTCCCTACTCAGGAGTCGTAATGGCACCTAGACTCTAGGACTAGGTAAGCCTAACACATAAAGATTTATTTATAGATTTAAACCAATAAACCATTTAACATGAACTAGTGATTTCTATACAAAGCGAACTACCAGCAGTAGATGTACAATATCCCAAAATCAACAGTACAAGTCATAACTTTCTAATAGTAACACAGATTATCAAATACATCACTGTTTGGAATAGAAATAAACAGTATAAAGTAAAACATCAGAAGGTGACTCCGAGGATTGCGAACGCGACAGGTATACTTGAAGTCTCCACAGCAATACACGATAAACTATCTATTGACCAGCACGCACCAAGGTTCCTGGATCTGCATAAAAATGTGCAGCAAGCGTATCATGAATACACGACAGCGTACCCAGTAAATATCAAGACTAACCTCGGTGGAGTAGTGACGAGGTACATGCAAGACACCTACTAGATATAATAACCTGTACAAGTATGAATATAAAGCTAACAGAGGAACAAATATAAACACAAGGATAAACATGGTAAGAACAACAATGAAACATTAGCAAACGGTAAGTAGAAGCAACAATTAGCAACAATGAGTAAACAAGTGATGACATCGCAATGTAATCAGAACACAATTAAGGTACCAGTGAAATCAAGTAAGGAAAACAAGTAACAACCAAGTAATCAACCATTCTTACAAAAGGCTTACACAGGAATCACCTCGAGGTACCACACCTCATAATCACGATCACGGGTCCCAAATCACGAATCATAATCACTTGGCATCTCATGCTCACATTACCAATCACAACTGCACTGACAACTCATATGCTGCAAGAACAACTCACGTGCAAATACCAATAATGTCTTAGGCCTGCATAGACAGCTCACATGCTAACAGTAACAATACCTCATAACCGCACAGACAACTCACGTGCCAATAGTCCAATCCACGTACAGAAGGTAGGTATACGAGGATTCATGTGCAGGATCAATAAACAACATGATTCATATTCCTAGACTGATATAGATGACATGCTACGGTGTATGCTTGTGCAAGTGTACTATCACAGCTTAAATCAACAGGTAAGATCAGAGATACCGAGTAGCACATAGGAAACAACACAATAAAAATTGTAATATGTATGACTCACACAAGAAGGTCACACCACCACAAAATTATCATCAATAACATTTCCCCCAGGCCATCGCAAACCATCCCCGATAAATGCCCGCCTTGTCTTGCCACACGCGCATAATAATTATCCCACCCTGTCTCACCACATGCGCAAACTCAACATATATAGCCCTCCTTGTCACGCCGCATGTGCAAATATCAATAATAATAATAGCATAGAAAACTCACGTGCAAACACCCTGAAAATCCTCTGAACAATACCACATGTTCCAAAACATAACAATGTAATATAACAACTCGCACCACATGTGCTCATATATCACAATGTTTCCATAACAATAATTCCAATACCGCAACCACACATAGTCCACAGCTCAACAACACTGAGAACAACAATAACACGAGGGTACGACAAGTAAAATCAACAAAAGAACTACAAAATTACAATGAAACAAAAGGATAAGCTCAATAATGAAAGACATAACAAGTAATAATGACTTCAAGTAAGAGTAGTTCAACAATAATAGAGATAACATGTAACATCGACTTCAAACAATAATAATCAGCTGTGGAAGAGATAACATGTAACAATGATTTCAAATAAGCATAAATCAACTATGAGAGAGATAACATATAACAATGATTTCAATTAAGAAATAATCAACTATGAAAGAGATAACGTGACAATAAAGAGGAAACAACTCCAATTAAAGCATGCATGAGTATATTTGGCAAAAGAACATGAACCAACACCTTCAATTAAGGTATATAAGAGTGACATGTCCAAGAAAGCATTAATAGCATGGTTCAAACTATGTTGCCCCAAGACAGCAGGAGGACTCAACTTCTTGGATGTGTGCACTTGGAACAAGCCTGCCATTTGTAAAATGCTATGAAATCTCTGTGAAAAGAAAGACAAGCTATGGGTCCAACGGATCCATAACTACTATATAAAAGATAGAGTTGTTTGGAATGCACGAGCAACACAGGCTTCATGGGTGGTGAGGAAAATATTGAAGGCTAAGGAAACTTATACAAATGCAGGTTATATGGAGGATGATATATAATGTATGCAACAGTTCTCTACGTAGGTGATTTATAATAAATTAAGAGGGGAGTTTCCTAAGGTTGAATGGAGACGGTTTATATGCAACAATCAAGGGTCACCTAGATGGATTTTTATATTGTATCTGGCTTTAAATAACAAATTGCTCACGCGAGAGAGATTTGCATAATGGAAGCAGCTTGGGGATCTAAGGTGTATGTTGTGTCAAGTAGCACCGGAGACCACCGAACATCTATTTTTTGAGTGTACAGTCTCAGCTGCTATATGGAAGAAGATTCTGCATTGCCAAGGTTTAGCTAGGCAGCCTATGGCATGCCAAGTTGAGAAGGAATGGACTATAGAAAAAGGGGAAAGAAAAAACTGTTGAAGCTCATATTACGGAATGGCGCTGGCAGCTACTATCAATGCTATATGGATAGAAAAGAATATGAGAATGTTTCAAGGAAAAAGAAAAACAATGACGAGTATAGTAAGGCACATTATTCAGGAGGTGTATTGTCGAGGTGCCTCATGTGTTAGGCTACGAAGAAAGATGACTGAGTTGAAATTTTACCCTTACATTTGTAGGTAGTATAGTGCAGCAATATGGATATAAGTATTAGAATGATATGAAGATGCAGGTTTGGGGCCGTCCGTCCAAACCTGACCTAGTTTTGTTTTGATCTTCTTGTACATATTTACTTGGTAAATAAGGAAAAGTTAATTACCAAAAGAAAAAAGTGAATTAGCAATGCAGAACATATCATGATAGAGAAACTTCAATTTTGTGTGCATAAGAAATCTAAGAGTCTAAACCGGTCAAATTTCCACATATAAGTCCGTGTATACACTATCATCTTGAGTACAAATCTTTCAGGAAGTTCAAATAGTGCAAACAACCCAATCCCTGCTGGGTAGTTCCCCCACACTAAGTTAGGCAAGATACTTACCTCAAAAGCCTTTAATCAATACTCAAAAATAGCTTTTCATTTACAATTCACCTCCGTTCCGCCCAAATCTAACCAAAAACGACTCAATAACATCAAATAATGTAAGAGAAATCAATTCCACTAAATAAAGCAATGATCTTTGCACATATCCTCAAAGGTCAACAAAAGTCAAACCCGGACTTGCCCTATCAAAACTCGAGTCCAACGGTAGATTCTGATTACCCATAACCCCATGAGTCTATATATGTATTTTGTTTTAAAATTCGAGTCCAATTCGACTCTTAAATCTCAATTTTTTTTTCTAAATATAGACAAAATTTCCCAATGGTTGAAAATAGTGTTGCAAAATAGTTGAAAATTTATCAAAATCACTTACCCAATGGTTGTAGATTAAAATCCCTCTTCAAAATATTCTCCTACCGAGTGTAGAGTTTGAAGATATGAAAAATGAGATAAAATCTCGTCCCTCAGCTTTTAATTTCAGTCACGGGTGTCGCAAATGCGAAGAATCATCGCAAAAGCGACACTCCTCACACAGCTGTTGATGTCGCAAACGCGACAATATCATCGCAAATGCGAAGGTTGAACATATCGCAAAAGCGACCTAATGATCGCAATTGTGATCACTGTCTAGCCCAGACCCCCTTCACAAAAGCGAACAAAATTTTCGCAAATGCAAAACTAGCAGACCCCAGCCATTCTCACAAATGCGATCTCCCACCTTGCAAATGCAAAAAAATTCTCGCATTTGCGAGATCTGCAGCACCTGTTAAAAACCAGCAAAATCAACACTCTTTCAAACACTCCGAAATACGTCCGAAACTAATCTGAGACCTCGGGGCTCCAAACCAAACATCAGCACAAGTCTAAAAACATAATATGTACTCGCTTGCGGGATCAAAATACAAAAATAACATCCGAAATCACGAATTGGACCTCAAAACACATGAAATCTACAATGAAACTCAAGAATTTCTAAAAACACAAAAGCGCGTCTGATTCCTATCAAATCAACTCAGAGTAACATCAAGCTTTGCAGACAAGTTCCAAAGAGCAAAAAGGACCTATTCCAAGTCCCAAAACAAAAATCCAAACACGATACTATGAAGTCAACCTACTGTCAAACTTATCAAAATTCTAAGCCTTTAAATTGCCAACTTTCGGTAAAACAAACAATTAACCCAGGAACCTTCGAATTTGATTCCAAATATACGCCCAAGTCCAAAATTACGATACGAACCAACAAGAGTTGTCAAAACATCATTTTGGGGTCATTTTCACAAAAGTCAAACTTTGGTCAACATTTTCAACTTAAGCTTCTAAAAGGAGAATCACTTATCAAAATAGATCTCGAAACATCCGAAAATCAAATCCCACCATGCACGCAAGTCATAATACACTACATGAAGCCACTCATGACCTCAGACAACTTAACGGAATGCTAAAGCTCAAAGCAACCGTTTGGGTCGTTATAGTAAGAACTCGAAAAATTCTTATAAGCAATATTATCCTTGTTAATCAATATATAAATTAATTAGTCAATTTTGGTGGATAACTCAATACGATTTTTAGTCGATCCATAACCCTGTAATATTCTTTTTTATTGATCTCAATGCAATTTTGCACACACGTCTTCGAGTGCTTGTTTTAGTTATTTGATTTGCAATTTTAAGTCAGTTTAGTTATTTACATCCAACTATTGACAAATCGCTTGAAAGATAATTTACATTAGTTTAATTTAGTTAATAGATGATAATCAGTCTATGTGAAAACGATACTCTATTTATCACTTATTACTTATCGACCGCATATACTTGCGTATGTGTTTATCCCCAACATTTTTATTTTGCATAAAATATTCTAGTGCATATTCGTCCTCTTATCCTCTATTGGTAAAATAATATAAAAATGTTTGTTAGTGCTTCATGCAGTTATATCCTTTTATATCAACCATACTAAAAATTTTAGTTCTTAAAATAACTAGATTTGTGATAATTATTTTGTTATTGTATTTGTTCAAAAAAGTAATGAATGACTACATTATGCTTAATGGCTTGTAATGTTCAATCCAAACATTTATACTTAATTATGTTTTATATAGAGTAAACATTATAACTCAAATTGCTTGTAAAGCCAAAAATCATATTTTCTTCAATTTTTCTCATGAAAGCATTTCAAAAAGCGACATGGATCACGCACGCAAACCAAGAAACATCAAATGAAACTAATAGAGGTCTTGGAACTTAGATTAAGGGCTAGTACTCAAAATGAACTATCGGGTCGTCATATTCTCCACCTCGAAAAGAAACGTTCGTCCTCGAACGGATATAGAAAAATACCCGAACTGGTGAAACGGTGTGGGTATCTACTTCGCATGTCGAACTCGGACTCCCACATAATTGCCTCGATCGGCTGACCCTTCTACTGCACTCTTACAGAAGGATAACTCTTAGACCTCAACATCCGGACCTGCCGGGCTAGCCACTTGCTCCTCCTCATAAGTCACATCATTTTCCAATTGGACTGAGCTGAAATCTAATTCATGGGACAGATCACCATAATACTTTCGAAGCATAGAAACATGGAACACCGGGTGAACTGCCGATAAGCTGGGTGACAATGCAAGTTTGTAGGCCTCCTCACCAACACTCTCAAGGATCTCAAAATGGCCAATATACCGAGGGATCAACTTGCTCTTCTTCCCGAACCTCATCACACCCTTCATGGGTGAAATTCTAAGCAAAACTCTCTCCCCCACCATATAAGCTACATCCCGAACCTTGTGATCAGCGTAACTCTTCTGCCTAGATTAGGCTGCACGAAGATGATCCTGAATCAACTTGACTTTCTCCATGGCATCCCAAACCCAATCACTACCTAACAACCTAGCCTCTCCCAGCTCAAACCAACCAACTGGACATTGACACCGCCTCCCATATAAGGCCTCATAAGGAGCCATCTAAATAATTGATTGGTAATTGTTGTTGTAGGTGAACTCAGCAAGCGGTAGGAACTGATCTTATGAACCCCCAAAATCCATAACACAAGCACGTAGCATATCCTCCAAGATCTGAATGGTGCGCTGGGACTGGCCGTCCGTCTGGGAGTGAAATGCTGTACTCAACTCAACTCGTGTTTCTAACTCATGATATATGACTCTAAAAAAATACGATGTGAACTGCGTGCCTCGATTGGAGATAACGGAGACCGGTACACCGTGAAGATGCACAATCTCTCGGATATAGATTTTAGCCAGCTGCTCTGCAGAATAGGTGACCGCCACCTGAAGGAAATGTGCAGACGTGGTCAACCTGTCCACAATGACCCACACGACATCAAATTTCTTCAAAGTTTGTAAGAGCCCAACAACGAAATCCATGGTAAAACGCTCCCCCTTCTACTCGGGAATCTCAAGTCACTGAAGCAAACCGCCCGGCCTCTGATGCTCGTATTTCACCTGTTGACAATTCAAGCACCAAGGCACATATATACTCTACTATATATTTCTTCATTCTTCTCCACCAATAATGCTGCCTCAAATCCTGATACATCTTGGTGGCACCTGGATGAATAGAGTACCGCAAACTGTGGGCCTTCTCAAGAATCAACTCACGAAGCCCATCCACATTGGGCACACAAATCCGTCCCTGCATCCGCAACACCACATCCTCTCCTATAGAAACCTCATTGGCATCGCCGTGCTGCACTATGTCCATAAGAACAAGAAAATTGGGGTCATCATATTGACGCTCTATAATGTGCTCATACAAAGAAGATCGATAAATCACGCAAGTAAAAACCTGGCTGGGTTCCAAAACATCTAACTTCATGAGCTAATTGGCCTAAGCCTGAACATCCAGTGCTAGCGGTCTCTCACCAACTGGAATATATGCAAGGCTACCCATACTCTTAGCCTTTCTGCTCAAGGCGGCCACCACATTGGCCTTCCCGAGATGGTACAAAATAATGATATCATAGTCTTTTAATAGCTCTAACCACCTCTGCTGCCTCAACTTTAGATCCTTTTGCTTAAACAAGTATTGTAGACTCCGATGATCTATGAATACCTCAGACGACATGCCATAGAGGTAATGCCTCCAAATCTTCAATGCATGAACAGTAGTTGCCAACTCTAAATCATAAAGGAGATAATTCTTCTCATAAACCTTCAACTGCCAAGACGCGTAGGCAATCACCGTACTATCTTGCATCAACACCACGCCAAGTCCAATACGTGACGAATCAAAATATAGATTGTAAGACCCTAAACCCATAGGAAACACCAATACTGGAGCTGTAGTCAAAGAAGTCTGGAGCTTCTAAAAGATCAACTCACACTCATCACCATTTGAATGGGGCACCCTTCTACGTCAATCTAGTCAATGGGCCGGCGATAGATGAAAACCCCTCCATGAACCGGCATTAATAACCCGCCAAACCTAGTAAGCTCCAAATCTTTACAGCTGAAGTAGGTCTAGTCCAGTTCTAAACTACCTCAATCTTCTTAGGATCCGCTTTAATACCCTCGGCCAGTACAACATGGCCCGAAAAGGCAATCGAATCCAACCAAAACTCATACTTTGAAAACTTGGTATATAACTGACTATCTCTCAGAGTCTGAAGTACAATCGGCATATGTTGTTCATGCTCCTCTCGACAGCGGGAGTAGACCAAAATATCATCAACGAAAATAATCACAAAAAATCCAAATAGGGCTTGAATACCTGGTTCATCAAATCCATAAATATCGTTTGGGCATTGGTCAAACTGAATGACATCACTAGGAACTACAAATGACCATAGCGAATCTGAATAGCTGTCTTACGGACATCTGGTGCCCTAATCTTCAATTGATGGTAGCCAGATCTCAGTACAAAAGTTTTCCGAGTTGTTTAGCTTGGCAAGGTTGAAGCCAGCCCCTTTTGTAGGAAAACTTTTGCGACTATAAACAAATTAACTGCTTGTGTAGCTTGGCAATAGCCAGCCCGTTGGGTGTAGCTTGGCAATAGCCAGCCCCCTTTTTGTAGGAAAACTTTCGTACCTATGATTAAGCTTGCTTTCCTCGAGTCTCTTGCTTTATTCTTTGTACTGTGGTGCCGTTCCTACGATTAGGCTTGCTTTCACGGAGTCCCTTGCTCTGTTCCTTATACTGTGGTATCAGAGCCAGCCCATCCTTTTGAAGGGAGGAACAGTTTACTAAATATGTCAGAGTCGTTTCCATCTTCGTCTTCCTTAGCTAAAATGAATATGTCACCTACCCTGTACAAAACCCTGTCCAAAAAATATGATTACCTTTACGAAGTAGATATCTTACCAGACGAACAAAAAGTGTCTTCCACTGAACTACCACTTATAAATCCCTACTCAGCCTTTGCCAAAAAATCCTTTGCACCATGGACCCAAATACGTTCGCTTGTCCAACATAGACCAAAAGGAGTTAAAGAATACGTTGCTGCGTCAAAATTTGACCAGCATCCCATGCTCGCCACAAAATAAGAACAATTTATCACCCTTCAAATTCCAGACGATTTCCCCAGGCAATGGAGAGAGCATGGGTTTACCCATATCCATTTTGGTGCTATCCGAATTG
>MCJB01049064.1:147897-161935 GCA_002018475.1 Nicotiana obtusifolia | reverse complement strand
TCCACAACCATATTCCCCACCTAAATTAGACAACACCTTTTCTACTTTTCCGTCTGCCTCACGGAATCCATTCTCCTTCACCCAACCCGCAAAGGAAGAACAGGAGTTTGATATTGCAAAATGGGTTTGGGAAAAGAAAGATGCCCAAGCAGCACAAAAACAAGCCAAGAAAAGGCGCGACCATGCAGAAAGTTCGAAAGGATCCAATCTAAAATCTGATGATTTCTGACCAAAAGGCTCCAGACCTCAATGTCTCTCAACCAAGATGCATATCAGAAGAAGAAGAGACTCCGTGGTCCGAATCCCTAATTCATCAGGAGATGACTCAACGGAAGATAGCTTTCAATCAAGCAATGAATCCATGAAGAACTCTTCCGAAGACGATAATCCCCAAATATTTGTCAATCAGCCAAGAGAGCCAGAGGTATCTGAGGTAGATGACGAACAAGAAGGCATGACCGATGAACCAATCCCAGAAAGAAGATTTGAGCCCATGGCGTCCAAACCAGTTGGAACTGGTTTCCATACTTTCACCTTGGACGACGTCAAGGTTTCACAATGGCCTCAGAGAATCCAGGACTTCTACACCTGGATGGTGACCAAAAATTTGGCAGAACGCGAGAAGTATGCCATCCTGTCAGAACTCACTTCACGATTCTCTGGAATCCTCAGATATTGGTGGAACTCACTTGCATTTCAAGACAAGAATATGTTTCTTACTTCCCAAGACTTTGCCTTCAACGTTCGCATCCTACATGAAGTTTTCTGCGGAGATACTGGCCAAAGACAGGAGAAAATGCGTAGACAACTCTTCGAGATGAAGTGTGTGTCATTCGACAGAAATGACATTGACAGGCACTTTCAAAAAATGGCCAAGATATACTTTGAAATCGGCGGCGATATCAATCTGAAGCAAGCCTTTGTCTCTTCTCTTCCAAAGCTGTTAGCAAGCCGAACCATGACCATCATTGAAGAAAAATTCCAGTCCATAACCATCCCACAAATTGGTTACATCAGGCAGGCTATTTTCATCGCATTGGATGACATTTGTACAAAGCGCTCAGCCTTAAAGAAAATTATCCAGCACAATCCAGCGCTTGACAAAGCATGCCGCAAAGCTGATTTAATCACCGGATCAGGATGTTCCTGTAGCTCGTCCAGACGACGGAAAGAATTAAGGAGATTCAGATGGCCAAGAATTCCATATGGACGTCCGAGATCCAAAAGGCGCACAAAATATTTCAGGCGCAGACAGCCAGGAAATTTTCACAAGAAGGACAGATGCTTTATTTGCCACAAAATTGGACATTTTGCAAAAAATTATCCCCAATCAAGAAGATCTGTCAAACTCCTGGAAGAAATTGAAGATTGCACTGGCATACATCTTGCAAAAGAGGAGGACCTTGAATCTATATTCTCTGTGGACGACGAACCCAATGAAGAAACTATATTTTCTCTTGATATATATGAAGATCAAGGAAATTATCAGTACCAAATCTCAAAACCAGTGATCGAGGCCCGAGAGGAGATCAATGCTCTCACAGTCGTTCCTCAAGTAGAACTCAAGGTCTATACATCCAAATGGGATAAACCAGCTCGAGTTATTGCTTTCATCGACACCGGAGCTGCATCCTCACTCATAAATCATGCTGTTCTTCCTGAAGATCAATGGGTGCCGCATTTCAAGGATTTCAATGCTGCATCAAATGCAATCTTAACCACAACTGTCATTACAAAGCACCCGGTCACGATTGAGTTCTTTCCAGCATTGAAGTACAGAACCAAGCTGCTAGGATCTGATGTGCCAGGAAAAGATCTTATTATTGGATTCGACATTTACAGGCAACTTAGAGATCAACTCCAGATCAAGGCCAACGGAATAGCTTTTAAAAAGCAGTTCAGACCTTATTCTGAGATTCCAAGGCTATTCCAGATCACCGATGACGAACAAATCAAAGAGATTGAGCAGAATCTCATTGAACATTCATGTGCTGAATCCCACAAGGAATTCATGAAGAAAGGGAAAAGCCCGTTATGGAAAAACCAAGAGTTTTTTATCAAGCTCCCTTTCAAGAAAAATGAAAACATCAATCAGACAAAAGCCAGTCATTCAGGCATGAATCCAGATCATCTTCAACTTGCAAAGAAAGAATGCGAAGAACTTTTGTAATTTGATCTGATAGAACCGTCGGATTCACAATGGGCATGCGAAGCATTTTATGTCAACAAAAGAGCTGAGCAGACAAGAGGAAGACTCAGGTTAGTTATTAATTATCAGCCGCTAAACCATTTCCTCCAAGATGATAAATTCCCCATACCAAATAAACTCACTCTTTTCTCCCACCTAGCCAAGGCCAAATATTTTTCTAAGTTTGATTTAAAATCTGGATTTTGGCAATTGGGAATCCACCCTGAAGAACGACCCAAAACGGGATTTTGCATCCCCGATCGTCACTTCTAGTGGAAAGTCATGCCCTTCGGTTTGAAAACTGCACCCTCCTTATTCCAAAAAGCCATGATAAAAATCTTCCAACCCATCCTCCATACCTCCTTAGTCTACATTGATGATATCCTGTTATTTAGTGATACATTGGACGAACATGTCAACTTGCTTCGTCAATTTGAGGCATTGGTAACACAGTACGGAATCATGCTCTCAGCAAAGAAGATGGTTCTTGCTCAAAAAGAGATTGATTTTCTCGGAATGCATTTCGCCCGAGGTGAATATAGTCCAGGACCACATATATGTCAGGAATTACTTAAATTTCCGGATACCAACCTCACAACAAAGCAGATCCAACAGTTCTTGGGTGTCATCAATTATGTTAGAGATTTCATCCCAAATATCTCTACATACATTTCACCACTCACATAAATGGTCAAGAAAAATGCACCATCATGGGGAGAGAAACAGGATGAAGCAGTCAGAAAAATAAAGGAGATATGTAAAAATTTCAGGTCTCTCTACATCCCTTCAGATGGGAAGAAGATACTGCAAACAGATGCCAGTCATGAATATTGGAGTGCTGTTCTATTTGAAGAAAAAGATGGCCAGCGAAAAATATGCGGATACGCCAGTGGAAAGTTTAAGGATGCGGAGCAACATTATCATTCCACTTTCAAGGAAATTCTTGCAGTAAAGAATGGAATCAAGAAATTCAATTTCTTCCTTATCCATACAGAATTTCTAGTGGAAATGGATATGAAGGCTTTCCCAAAAATTATCCGAATAAATTCAAAAATTATCCCCAATCCTCAGATTCTCAGATGGGCTCAATGGTTCTCTCCATACCAAGTTTCAAGTTAAGCACCTGAAAGGAAAGGATAATATTCTCGCAGATTTTCTGTCGCGACCGGAGGAATTCTCAAAAAGATTTTCCCCAGCAAAACTTAAGCCAAATAGCTACATCTTTATGTTTTCACCGGGAACTAGTTCATTGAAGCCGACAGATCATCCACTGGGGCTGTTCAACCTCATGGATCCCTTTGATCCATCAATTATTATGGAAAGAAGAACTTATTATGAGCTTTAAGTTTTCCGCCAATATGGAGGATCCATTCTTAAGCCTTATGGTGTCAATCCAGAATATCCGTTCTGCCATATATTCATCGCTCAAGCCAAGGATTTCCCACAAGAATTATTATGGTCTTTCTGGTACCTATGTCATCAGTATTATATTTTCATGGAATTCAAATGCAACGTCTTTAAGGATTTTGATGCCATTGCACCAGTGCTTAGAATATTTTTATTATGGTTCAAGCCTAGAAGATATTGGACTAAATGTTTCAATGATTCCTACGCAGCAAAAATATTCATGTTTCATAGGCCAGTGAAGATCATTAATGGAAAAGTCCAGGCGCAAGCAGAGGCATCATTCTGGTGGAAATTTCCCGTGTCCATTTTATCCATGGAGGAAGAGTATAGTGAGGCACAAAGAATCATTTTCCAGCAAAATAGGTGCATCCCAAAAGAGATATGGCCAAAAGAATGGGCAAGCTGGAATTATACCAGTACCCATCCTCACTGGGAAAGAGTCCGGGAAGCAGCAAAAGAATATCAAATACCATATGAAGTCATCCGAGAGAAAATCACTAATGATATTTCCAGAGTAAGGCTACGGATTACATCTCTTAGTCCGAAGGGAAAGGAACATAGCAGTGAAGAACCGTCAAGTTCCAGACACTACTTCACAAGGTCTTCGAAAAGATGCCTGGAAGCCAATTTTGTGATCGATAAAGGATAATTACCTTAATCCCTGCTAATCCCACCTTAATCCCCCATTACCTACTAAAAAATCCTCAAAAATATCCTACCCATGCCAAGACAAATTTCCACATCTTTCCATACTAGCCGGACCCTACTACTTGTTGTTTTCCCACCATAATCATCCAAAAACTCTCAAAACATATCCTACCCATGCCAAGACAAATTTCCACATCTTTCCATACTATGCGGGCCCCATTTCACCTTATTTTCACATGCCTTCACACGCCTCCACATGCTTCTTCACATGCAACACAAGGCAGTCACATGACTTCACATGCTTTCACATGCCACACCATATACATTTCACCCCGTTCACATGCTTTCAAGTGTTTTTAGTGGTTTGCCTAAAGTCCTTCACATGCCAAGGAGGACCCACTTGTAGATAAGTTTGCCATGTAAAATAGGTTTGCTTTATCTATAATGTTTGTCTTGTAATAACCTTCTACTCCTATATAAAGGAGGGCTTGTAGAAGTTGTAGGATCATCGAATAATTGCCTTGTACCAAATCAGAAAATCATCTTGAAAAACCTTAGAGTCATCCTAGAATTTTCTTGTAATTTTCGTACACCCCTTGTATATCTATTGTGATATATTACATATGAGTTTTTTCTAAATTTCCTTCTTGTTCTTCCTTTCGAATTGATGGAAAGGCCGGTCCATGTATGAAAATAGAGTAAGTGTACTCTTTGAAAGTTAGCTTGTTGTAGTACGGTCCATGTATGAAAATAGAGTAAGTGTACTCTTTGAAAGTTAGCTTGTTGTAGTGCGAAAGTTTTCTGAGTTATGAACAGTAAACGTTGGTTATAGTACAAAAGTTTTCCGAGTTGTGTAGCTTGGCAAGGTTGAAGCCAGCTCCTTTTATAGGAAAAGTTTTGCGACTATAAAACAAATTAACTGCTTGTGTAGCTTGGCAATAGCCAGCCCGTTGGGTGTAGCTTGGCAATAGCCAGCGCCCTTTTTGTGGGAAAACTTTCGTACCTATGATTAAGCTTGCTTTCCTCGAGTCTCTTGCTTTGTTCTTTGTACTGTGGTGCCGTTCCTACTATTAGGCTTGCTTTCACGGAGTCTCTTGCTCTGTCTCTTATACTGTGGTATCAGAGCCAGGTTGGAAGATTTTTATCATGGCTTTTTGGAATAAGGAGGGTGCAGTTTTTAAACCGAAAGCCATGACTTTGCACTGGAAGTGATGATCTGGGATGCATAATCCCGTTTTGAGTCGTTCTGCAGGGTGGATTCCCAATTGCCAAAATCCAGATTTTAAATCAAACTTGGAAAAATATTTGGCCTTGGCTAAGTGGGAGAAAAGAGTGAGTTTATTTGGTATGGAAAATTTATCATCTTGGAGGAAATGGTTTAGTGGCTGGTAATTAATAACTAACCTGAGTTTTCCTCTTGTCTGCTCAGCTCTTTTATTTACATAAAATGCTTCGCATTCCCATTGTTAATCCGACGACTCTATCAGATCAAATTCCAAAAGTTCTTCGCATTCTTTCTTTGCAAGCTGAAGATGATCTGGATTCATGCCTGAATGACTGGCTTTTGTCGGATTGATGCTTTCATTTTTCTTGAATGGGAGCTTGATAAAAAACTCTTTGTTTTTCCATAATGGGCTCTTCCACTTCTTCATGAAATCATTGTGGGATTCAGCACATGAATGTTCAATGAGATGTTGCTCAATCTCCTTGATTTGTTCGTCCTCGGTGATCTGGAATAGCCTTGGAATTTCAGAATAAGGTCTGAACTGCTTTTTAAAAGCTATCCCATTGGCCTTGATTTGGAGTTGATATCTAAGCTGCCTGTAAATGTCAAATCCAATAATAAGATCCTTTCCTGGCACATCAGATCCTAGCAGCTTGGTTCTGTACTTCAGTGTTGGGAAGAACTCAATCGTGACCGGGTGCTTTGTAATGACAGTTGTAGTTAAGATCGCATTTGATGCAGTGTTGAAATCCTTGAAATGCGGCACCCATTGATCATCAGGGAGAACAGCAGGATTTATAAGTGAGGATGCAGCTCCGGTGTCAATGAAAGCAATAACTCGAGTTGGTTTATCCCATTTGGACGTTTAGACCTTGAGTTCTACTTGGGGAACGACTGTGAGAGCATTGATCTCTTCTCGGGCTTCTATCACTGGCTTTGAAATCTGGTACTGATCATTGCCTTGGTCTTCATAGATATCAAGAGAAAAGATAGTTTCGTCATTGGGTTCGTCGTCCACAGAGAATATAGATTCAAGGTCCTCCTATTTTGCAAGATGTATGCCAGTGTAATCTTCAATTTCTTCTAGGAGTTGGACAGATCTTCTTGATTGGGGACCATTTTTTGCAAAATGTCTAATTTTGTGGCAAATAAAGCATCTGTCCTTCTTGTGAAAATTTCCTGGCCGTATGCGCCTGAAATATTTTGTGTGCCTTTTGGATCTCAGACGTCCATCCGGAATTCTTGGCCATCTGAATCTCCTGAATTCTTTCCGTCGTCTGGACGAGCGATAGGAACATCCTGATCCGGTGATTAGATCAGCTTTGCGGCATGCTTTGTCAAGCGCTGGATTGTGCTGGATAATTTGCTTTAAGGCTGAGCGCTTGGTACAAATGTCATCTAGTGCGACGAAGATAGCCTGCCTTATGTAACCAGTCTGTGGAACGGTTATGGACTGGAATTTTTCTTCAATGATGGTCATGGTCCTGCTTGCCAGTAGCTTTGGAAGTGACGAGACAAAGGCTTGCTTTAGATTGATATCGCCGCCGATCTCAAAGTATATCTTGGCCATTTTTTGAAAGTGTCTGTCAATGTCATTTCTGTCGAATGACACACACTTCATCTCGAAGAGTTGTCTACGCATTTTCTCCTGTCTTTGGCCAGTATCTCCACAGAAGACTTCATGTAAAATGCGAATGTTGAAGGCAAAATCTTGGGAATTAAGAAACATATTCTTGTCTTGAAATGCAAGTGAGTTCCACCAATCTGTGAGGATTCTAGAGAATCGTGAAGTGAGTTATGACAGGATGGCATACTTCTCGCGTTCTACCAAATTTTTGGTCACCATCCAGGTGTAGAAGTCTTGGATTCTCTGAGGCCATTGTGAAACCTTGACGTCGTCCAAGGTGAAAGTATGGAAACCAGTTCCAACTGGTTTGGACGCCATGGGCTCAAATCCTCTTTCTGGGATTGGTTCATCGGTCATGCCTTCTTGTTCATCATCTATCTCAGATACCTCTGGCTCTCTTGGCTGATTGACCAATATTGGGGGAGTATCGTCTTCGGAAGAGTTCGTCATGGATTCATTGCTTGATTGAAAGCTATCTTCCGTTGAGTCATCTTCTGATGAATTTAGGGATTCGGACCACGGAGTCTTTTCTTCTTCTGATATGCATCTTGGTTGAGAGACATAGAGGTCTGGAGCCTTTTGGTCAGAAATCATCAGATTTTCTGGGTTGGACCCTATAGAACTTTCTGCCTGGTCGCGCCTTTTGTTGGCTTGTTTTTGTGCTGCTTGGGCATCTTTCTTTTCCCAAACCCATTTTGCAATATCAAACTCCTGTTCTTCTTTTGCGGGTTGGGTGAAGGAGAATGGATTCCGTGAGGCAGACGGAAAAGTAGAAAAGGTGTTGTCTAATTTAGGTGGGGAATATGGTTGTGGAGACATCGGGAAAAAGGTAGATTTTGAGGTGAAAACTGGAGTTGTTTGTGGCTTAAGGTGGTCATTTCTCAGGTGCTGGATCTGTTCTTTGATGGAAACTGTCTCTTTTTGTTGTTGTTGGAAGAAGTGGAATAGTGAAGTTCCTGGCGGACAAATCTCATATTGTAAATTTGCCAACCTCTGTTCCAAAGCTTTGATTAGTCCTTCATGGTGAGACGATGTGTTCTCCATTTTTTTCTCGATTGTTTCCACCTTGCTCATCATTTTGTTTTGTGTATGAGCCACGTTCTTTATGGTGTTGCCAATATTGGTCAGGACTTTGTTTTGGCAGATGGAGTTTTCGGACTGCCAGTTTATTGTTGCCTCGATGTCACTTGTTGGGGGTTTTTCTCCAGTAGGCAGCACTACGTTTTTCTTGGGAATTTTTGGTGTATGGATGATTTCCTCTTTTTCAAAAGGTTGTAGGGAAGGAAAATCGTGAGTATGACTGGAGCTTGAAGAACTTCGCATGAACATTTGTGGTTGCGGGGGATTTTTTATTTTCGAAATTTGTGGAGTTTTAGGTTCAGGTGGCTTTTTGGGTTGTGAAGTATGGACTGGTGGTGGAGAGACATTGGGTTTACCCACATCCATTTTGGTGCTATCCGAATTGCTCTAACCTATCACGGAAGAAAAGGTCAGCCGGTGGTCGCTCAACTTTCTCTTCTCGATACCTGTGACGACCCATTTTATGTCCCGTTTTATTTCGTTATCTATACTGTATGAAATCAAGTTGAATAAGTTGCATTCAGAGTGAAATCGGTAAGAAATGAGACGCTTAGTCTCTTTCAAGAAGGCTTAAGTTGTAAAAGTCAACCCTATGTTGACTTATGAGTTAGAAGGCTCGGATGTGAATTCCGATGATTCGGTTAGTTTCGGGAGAGGATTTATGACTTAGGAGAGTGATCAGAACTAGTTTCGGAAGTCCCGTGTAGAATTAGGCTTGAATTGGTGAAGTTCGAATTTTGGCGCTTTCCGGTTGATAGGCGAAATTTTGATCCGAAAGTCGGAATGGAATTCCAGAAGTTGTTGTAGCTTCGTTATGTGAAATAAGACTTGTGTGCAAAATTTCAGGTCATTCGGGCGTGGTTTGGTCGGGTTCGGATCAAAAGAACGATTTAGAAATTTTTGGAATCCTTAGGCTTGAATCCGATGCGAACTTGACAATACGATGTTGATTTTAGCGTTCCGATGGTTGGAACAAATTTAAGTAAAGTTATAGGATATCATTTCATGTTTGGTTAAAGTCCCGAGGATCTTGGATGGATTTTGAGTGGTTGACGGGGCTTAGTTTTAGCATTTCAAGAAGGCGTCAACATCGTACCTCCAAGAATAATTAGTATAAAATTATGCAAATGAACTCCAAATTCAGTTTTGTTTGAAGCATTAGATTCGTATCGAAATTTCGGAGCCATAGCAAAAAGAATCGTCCAATTCGGACATCGTATGAAGAAGTTATGCCTATTTTGTGTCAGGGAAAAATTCCAGCGCCCAGGACAGCGCCCGAGGCAGTGAAGGCAGCGGAGGCCACTGGAAGCAGCGCCACAGGCAGCGCCCGGCGCCACCCGTGGCGCTGGAGGCAGAAAGGGGTCTATAAAATGGGGTTTTGGTCATTTTAACATATTTTGAGCTAGGGAGGTCGGATTGAAGCGATTTTCAAGGAAAACATCGGGGTAAGTGTTCTTTATCATAAATCTTTCATAGATCATGATTCCATACTCATTTACATTATGAATCCATGAATCTATGGAAGAAAAATCAGATTTTTTCTTCCAAATCTTCCAAGAACAAAAATTTGGATTTGAAGGTCAATCCGGTGTCGGAATTTGACAAATTTTATATGCATGGACTCGTATTGGAATGGCTCATTACATTTTGTGGGTTTTGTACGATCACGAGAAGTGGGCCCCACTGTCAATTTTGAGTTTAATTTCGAAATTTTACCCGGAAAATTTGTAAATTCCTATGGAATTGGTGTTTATTATGGGTATTGAGCGTATTAAAATTAATTGTGACTAGATTTGGAGCCTTCGGACACAAAGTTTCAAGGCAAAGGTTTGTCGGAACCTTGAATTCAATTGCAAAGCGAGGTAAGTGTCCGTTCTAGCCTTAGCTTGAGGGATTAGAAATTATGTGCTACTTGTTAAATTGCTTCTCGTTGAGAACAACGTATAGGTATGGTGACGAGTACCTATACATTGGTGTCAAGCATGACCGTGGGTCGTATATTGATAATTATTGTACAATTAATGTTCTAATTGCTGAATGTTATCCGTGATATTGTTGTGATATAAGTGCAATTATTGTTCTAATTGCTGAAGGTTATCCATGATATTGTTGTGATATAAGAGCAATTATTGTTCTAATTGCTGAATGTTATCCGTGAAATTGTTGTGATATAAGTGGGAGCGGGTGGCACGCCTGCCATGAGATATTGTGAATTGAGGGCGGGTGGTACGCCTACCACATGAATTGATCATTGTAATTGTTCCTATTGATTATGGGTTTATGTTTCTCCTTTTCGTCATAATTTAGATTGGTAAATGGACTAGTTGAATAAGAAATTGTTGGAAGTCAATAGAGGTTCGTGTCTAAGTCATGGGTAGTGTCTTAGGAGTTCGTAGGAGTTTAAGTCCGGTGTCATAATAGTAGCGTCGTGTCTAGGTTTAACGAAATGATAATTGGGTTGGGAGGTTAATTGCGGCACTTAGACGGTAATTAAGTATTAACATTAATTTAGTTAAATAAGAGTCGAGTATGGATTGATTATATCTGATTTCCCCCTGGCCAGGATGATTGTTTGATGTTGTTATTTCCCTAATTGGGAGTTTGATGTGATGCATTGTTCCCTTGCCGGAAACTTATTGTGATATTTGTGATGATGTAAGTGGGAGCGGGTGGCACGCCTGCCACAGGATATTATGTAAGTGGGAGCGGGTGGCACGCCTGCCAGAGGATATTATGTAAGTGAGAGCGGGTGGCACGCCTGCCACGAGATATATGAAAGTGGGAGCGGGTGGCACGCCTGCCACAAGAGGTTACTGTAAGTGGGAACGGGTTGCACGCCTACAACAAGAGGTTACTGGAGGTGAAGGTGGCTTGTATTTCATATCATTGTGTTAAAGGCCAAATTGCAGTTTTCCTCCTCGAATATTGATGATCTGTTTCGCTTTTATCTGATTGTTATTGCAATGTTTGTTTTCTTTTCTGCGTTTAAATTGTTGATGTACTTTTAGTTATCTGTCGTAGATGCATATATGTTCATGTTCAAACAAGTTTATCTGAAGTCTGGTCCTAGCCTCGTCACTACCTCGCCGAGGTTAGGCCAGACACTTACCAGCACATGGGGTCGGTTGTGCTGATACTACACTCTGCACTCTTTTGTGCAGATCCCGGTGCCGCAGGTGTCGGACAATAGAGGGCTTCCAGCTTTTGTGTGACTTTCAGGCGACCCAAGGTAGTACTGCAGACGTTCGCAGATCTTGGTGTCTTCTGTCCAATTCTTTTACCTGTTTCTTCCATGTAGTTCCGGAACAGTATTTTTTGTTATTTCTTTCAAACCTTGTCTGTAGTATTCTTAGACAGTCTGTGAAACTGTGACACCAGATCTGGGGTAGTTTGTAAAAGAGATTTTTATTTGAAATATTCTACGCATTTCGCTCGTTAAATTATGTTGCTTATTTATGGTTGGTTGTAGTGGAATTGATTTCGAATGAGAACGTGATAAATAATTTGGTTTATTGGCTTGCCTAGCTTTCACTAGTAGGCGCCATCACGACTCCCGAGGGTGGGAAATCCGGGTCGTGACAATACCCGATATTTGGAGTACCAACATGCAAACTTGGATACTGCCGAAGTCACCTTGAATGCCGGGACTGTTTTCATAACAATCTTTCCAAACTTCAATATGTCCCTCTATGATCCTTACTTAACCGAAGCTCTTAAAATCCAAGTCCAAATCCAAGGAGCCCCTCAAGCCAAAGATTCCATACAAGCTACCCTTCACCACCAAATGGCATGGCGAGTCCAAAATCACGCCATGGATCTCTGTCTTCCCGGAGGAGAAAACGCTCTTCTCCTAAACATAGATGCCACAAAAGGAAATACCATGTGCACCCAAATACCCAGACAAATTTCAAGAGATGAGCTTGTCAAAATTCTTCCTGATTCCTGGATAACAAATTATGAAAAATTGAGAGAATCGGAGGAATCCTTACACTCTGGTGAACCAACCTTTACCAAAAGAAATGACACAACCGTTTGCATAAGCTTCGACCATTCCCACCTCAAAAAATCAAATAAAACTATCTTCTCTAGCCAAATGATCCAACCAAAAGATATAGCAGATACATACCCTGAACCTGATGGAGAACTCTTTTGGAACATAAAAAATATCATGGAAGAACATGATTGGTGCCGATGCTTCGACAAAAATGGAACCAGAACTTGGTGGTGCAAATGCCCCTTTACAGGACACTGCCCTTGAGATCTTGATTGCGACTGTCAAGACTGTTTCGAAGACCCAGAGGGAGAATACAAAGGAGAAAACTTAGCTCTCAAAAAGGCCAAATCCAAAACCAAGAAAAAGAAGTACACCACTGAAAAACAATTTCGAGCCAGATATGAAAATAAAGACCCTTCAATTGGCTCATTAAGCCGTCCTGGTAAATATGAATTTCTTGTCAGTTACAAACCCCAGGGATGGCCTGAATTACCAGAAAAGTTCACTCCCAGTTGGGAAGATAGCGAACCTACACCCAAACCTGGCTCTAATACCACAGTATAAGGAACAGAGCAAGAGACTCCGTGAAAGCAAGCCTAATCGTAGGAACGGCACCACAGTACAAAGAATAAAGCAAGAGACTCGAGGAAAGCAAGCTTAATCATAGGTACGAAAGTTTTCCTACAAAAAGGGGGCTGGCTATTGCCAAGCTACACCCAACGGGCTGGCTATTGCCAAGCTACACAAGTAGTTAATTTGTTTATAGTCGCAAAAGTTTTCCTACAAAAGGGGCTGGCTTCAACCTTGCCAAGCTACACAACTCGGAAAACTTTTGTACTATAACCAACGTTAACTGTTCATAACTCAGAAAACTTTCGCACTACAACAAGCTAACTTTCAAAGAGTACACTTACTCTATTTTCGTACATGGACCGTACTACAACAAGCTAACTTTCAAAGAGTACACTTACTCTATTTTCATACATGGACTTGCCTTTCCATCAATTCGAAAGGAAGAACGAGAAGGAAATTTAGAAAGAATTCATATGTAATATATCACAATAGATTTACAAGGGGTGTACAAAAATTACAAGAAAATTCTAGGATGAATCTAAGGTTTTTCAAGATGATTTTCTGATTTTGTACAAGGCAATTATTCGATAGTGAAACTACACCTAAACCCGAGTCACCACCAGTCCATACTTCACAACCCAAAAAGCCACCCGATCCTAAAACTCCACCCATTCCAAAAATCAAAAATCTCCCACAACTACAAATATTCATGATGAGTTCTTCAAGCTCCAGTCATACCTATGGTTTTCCTTCCCTACAACCTTTTGAAAAAGAGGGAATTAGCCATGCACCAAAAATTCCCAAGAAAAACGTAGCGCTGCCTACTGGAGAAAAACCCCCTACTAGTGACATTGAGGCAACATTAAACTGGCAGTCCGAAAACTCTATCTGCCAAAACAAAGTCCTGACCAATATTGGCAACACCATAAAGAACGTGGCTCATACACAAAACAAAATGTTGAGCAAGGTGGAAACAATTGAGAAAAATATGGAGCACACATCGTCTCGCCATGAAGAACTAATCAAAGCGTTGGAACAGAGGTTGGCAAATTTACAATATGAGATTTGTCCGCCTGGAACTTCACTTTTCCACTTCTTCCAACAACAACAAAAGGAGAAAGTTTCCATCAAAGAACAGATCCAGCACCTGAGAAATGACCACCTTCAGCCACAAACAACTCCAGTTGTCACCCCAAAATCTACCTTTTTCCCGATGTCTCCACAACCATATTCCCTACCTAAATTAGACAACACCTTTTCTACTTTTCCGTCTGCCTCACGGAATCCATACTCCTT
>MCJB01049064.1:80189-138268 GCA_002018475.1 Nicotiana obtusifolia | reverse complement strand
TTGGGGGGGGGGGTAAACAATATGTGAGGGAGTAATAGTGTAAAAACTTACAAGGACAACACTACCCAACTTGTGTGGTTTGCATTCATCTTTTATAATTAATTCTATTTTCAATTTTATTTTTCATTTTTGCATCAAATTAGATAACGTATCCTTAAAACCGCGTATAAATTCAATTGTTATCCGATTTTGAAGGTAAACAATGGGCGAGGGAGTAATAGTGTAAGAACTTCTCCTCTTCCGTCTATATTACTCCTACTTAAATACTGTATTTTATTGGCATCAAAAGAAGAAAATAATTAACACGCTGTTGACATTGTACATGCATATGAAAATACATGTACTAATGTAGCTCATATATACAAATATATCATAAGTATGTGTGTGAGTAGTGTGTGTATTTGACTAGTTATCGGTTAATAATTTAGAGGAAAAGTCATTCTGTAATTTAATTAGGTGAGAACAAGAACTTAGGCAATGATTAAATATTCCAATTCCACGAATTATTGCTTTTATTATCAGAGTGATCCATTAACAACGACAATGATCATTTGATAAATGTATGTTAATACGCATATATATTTGACATTAAATGAAAATAGTCTCATTGAAAAAGTCATTAAGGAAATTTAATTATGCGAGGAGTAGAGATTAGACAGTCACTTATTCCATAGCTAAGTTAATTTTTTGATTATCAAATTGAAATATATAGTACATGGACATATAGTTGTCACACCCCAAATTGGGGTGCGAGGCGATTGGTGTTTACCCTCGAATACGAGTAACAATTGAATTTGTACGTGGTACTAAGGATACGTGACTTGGCCTGATACAATTAAAGGATAAGCGATAAATAAAGGCTGATTTAAGTAAGCGAGAGAGTAAACAAACCACCAAGGTTGAGTGATTTTGATGTGACGGAACAAGCAGTAAAGAACAATAAATGGTTTAAGAAGAAGATAGCCAAAAAATGATAACTGTATTGCTGATAGTATCCTGTTTCTTATACAATAGAATTGAGTTATTTTTTATAGGAGGGGAAAAAGGAATTCTATATAAGGTAAAAGACCTAATTACAGGGCATAATATTCCTAAAAGTACTGGGTTCAACGTCTTATGATTTGGGCCGTGATTCCCGCCGAGATAGTTACATACCACGAGATTTTCAGCCCTTCCGTTACACGAATCGAATATTTTTACCATAAGATGTTTCTTCCCAGGCCGGTTGTGACCTCCTCATCTCGAGCATTATGATCTCGAACTTTCAGCCGATGATACCCGACCTCGAACTCCCCTTCGCGAAGTGTTGGTCTCGATCCACAATAGACTGACCTTGAACTGCATCCAAGATCGATGTTTCTTATGTGCTTGATTGCATCTGACCCCATACAGATAGTCCCCTCGTTTGTTGTCTCTCGCTTGTTATATTGCTAATATATTTCGCAAAATGTAGCTGCTTCCCATCCGCCGGCCGCGATTCAACATTTGGAAGAGTGGGTCCGGAAAGTGGTAGCCCAAAGTACTTACTCGGAACGCGCCTGGCGTGAAATATCAAAGGGCCTTTGGGAGGCCAAAAATCATGATGAGCTTAGTAATGTCCATCTTTCTTATTTCAAGTGGTCGGTGCTGCCACTAATTTCCCCCTTTCTTCACAGGTCTATCGAAGGATGCTGAATTGAGGCCGGCGTCCATCGGTGGAGAAGTTCCTCGCCCTCCCCTTGCCTCAGAGAAGGAGGGAGAGAGAAAGTAAAAAGAAGTCCCTGGTTCTTCAGAGCCTGAGAAAAGGATGGTTAAGAAGAAAAGCATAGCTCGGAAGCCTAGAATCGCCGACTTGGCTATTCGATTGAGCGACGACTCTGAGGAAGATAGAGACCTCCGTATGAATAATGAACCGTCTCGGACAGTCGCCGAGCCAACGGTTGATGAAGCTTGCATCCCTGGGGCAGAGGATCTCGAGGCGAGAACGAGGACCGAGGTACGTGCAGATGCAGAGGAGGCAGTACAAGGAATCTCGGACCTCCCAGAGGCGATGGATTCTCCCTCATTTTCGGAGGCAACTCTGAATGAAGCCCAGGCTGCAAGGACGCACACGCCGAGCAAAGGCCCAGTAGCAGCACGAGCCTTTGAAGAGTTCTTCGATGGAGTGCCATCGGCTGATACCTTCGGGGTCGAAGTGCCGAGAAGGATTCCCCCCGCCGAGATGAGTGGGGTGTCTATCGGTCTTAAGTTAGTCGATAGATTTCCCGCCCCAAGTTCCAATCCTGATCGGAAGAGGGTAATAAAGTTCACCATTCCCGAAGATGCTAGGGTTTTGGCTGCGCCCGTAAGCGTGGCTAGCTACCTTCGTTGCTTGGTGACCGAAGAGGATCAAGCTGCAATGGATGCGGTGGGCTCGACTTGTTTATTCAACGAAGCTCAACAGGCATCAAATAAGGCACACTTCCTCTCTGGCTCTATTTGGCGCCTGTTATCTCATCCTTATACTTGTACTGATTGTTTTATTATATACACCTTGCCATCTTCGGTACTTCATCACGAGGCATTTCTTCGGCAAAGGGAAAAAATGGCACAAGAAAAAGCACAGCGCCAGTGACTCGAGGGGGAGATGTCGAACCTTTGGGCTGAGCTGGACTTCATGCGAAGAGAGCACGACAAATCAATCGACCAGCTGGGGCAGCAAACCGACCGATTAAATCAACTTCGGTCTGCAGTGAGCGAGGCCAAGGCGAAAACCAACGAATGGAAAACCAAGGCCGATATCTGACTTCGGAAAAGGAGACCCTCCAAGCTCGCATAGTTCCCTTGGAAGAGCAGATTTCGGAGGCACAAGAAAAAATCAGAGTTCTGACTAAGAGCACCGAATCCCTTCAATCCCAAGTCGAGATGCTCACCTAGGATTGGGATGTTACGGTGAACGAGCTGCAATCAGCAAAGTCCGAGATGGCCACGTCCAAAGCCAACGCCGACGATTTCATAGCTCAATACAGAGCTGATGCTGAGGCCGCCCAGGAGCAATCAAAGATTTTGGTTGAATACACCAAGTGCCAGACCCGTGTCTCCGTCCTCGAAGAGCTGCAAGCTCGAGGTTTCGATCTATCTTCTGAGGTCGATGAAGCAGCAAAGATCGAAGCCGAAGTAAGGAGGCGGGCCTTCCCTGAGGAAGAAGAAGATGACTCTGACTGATGTTGCCTGTAAAACGATATGGCCTTTTTGTAACATACTTTAATTTGCATATATAAAAGAATCCCTTTTGTCTGACTTTACTTTAAAATTTTCATATCTCGCAAATTTTCCATCCTTAGCTAGGATTTATTTCACCATATATTTCCTTCCTCCAAGGCTGATCGAATAAGGCTCACACCTCCAGGGACCTTGGTCCATTAAGAAATTGGATCCGTCCTAACAGGTTTCGATCCCATTCGGCCTTAGCCTTTTATGAATTCGGAGTTGCCTTAATAGGCCTCGTTTCTCTCCGAACTTTATCAGTTCGATGTGGCCTTGGCCTATTAAGAAATCGGGATTAAGTCTTAGAAAATTCCGTTCCCCTTTGAACTTCAATGACTTGATTTGGCCTTAGCCTTTTTAAAGAATCGAGGTTTTGCCTTGGCAAGTCTAAGTCATCCTCGAATTTTGTTTGGTTTGGCCTTAGCCTTTTATAAATTGGGGTTTTTCTGAGTTGGTCTTATTTCCCTTCGAGTTTTGTTAACTCAATACGACCTTGGCCTTTTAATCAAGTTTGGGGTTTGCCTTAATAGGTCTTACTCCCCTCGGAATTTGGCGAAAACATTTGAAAAATGTTAGTTCTTGATGATGTAATGAAAATCAAAGAGGCCCTTGGGCTCAGACACAGAATATCGGTGCCAAATAAACTTTATTAGCATTCATATGCTTGTACAACTTTTCTTAAGGGGCAGATCGATCTACTTGGGCACGGTACTTTCGACTGTTTGACCCTCACATTGATTCCTAATGATCTGCGTGAAGTCCCCTTGAATTCGAAGTAGATAGGCAAAGATTCGAAATAGACTAGCAATCTCCAGCTATTCGAGGTCGATCGAAGTTGTGCACCGAATGTCTTCGATGAGCGACCGTTCTAGGTTAGCACGACTCTTCGTTGCCTCATTAAAAACCTTGCCGTAAAACCCAATTTGGGACAAAACCTGTCGAAGGAAAAAAGAGTGCAACGCGTGCTTTCAGTCCTAGTGTTTCGTGTCTCCTGGCTTGAAGTCACTCTATTTGCTACCTGCAGATGTTAGTATCATAAAGTAATCAAAATGAAAAAATGAAATTTATTACCTTAGCAATAATATCGCTTTAGGTGGCTCCCGTGCCAATTGTTTGGCAGCTGCTTACCACCCATAGTTCCGATCTTGTAAGATCCCTTTCTGGTGACCTTCAAGATAGTATAGGGCCCTTCCCAATTCAGTCCTAATTTTCCACCGTTTAGATCTCGAGCGTTGGGTGTAATTCTCCTGAGCACCAGGAGAATTACTTGGTTGTAGGGTCCATTCTTTAAACCTGTGTTGTGTGACCTGAAGCTTGTCCACATACCTGTCCATACGCCCCTCTCTGACCTCGAACGTCCTATTTACTTGGTTGACTACGAGGAGGGAATCACATTTGGCCTCGATTGCTTCTGCTCCCAGGTTTTTGGCCAATTTAAACCTGCAATCATAGCCTCATAATCTGCTTCATTGTTAGTCAATTTTACAATCTTAATAGACTGTCGAATTGTATTCTCGGTTGGGGGTTTGAGTACTATCCCAAGCCCCGATCCCTTCGAATTAGAGGCGCCGTCTGTGAACAAGGTCCACACTCCCGAAGGAGTCCCCGATTTGGTCATCAGCTCTCTCTCGACCTCGGGGATAAGCGACGGGGTGAAGTCGGCGACAAAATCTGCTAGTACTTGAGACTTGATCGAGGTTCGAGGCTGAGATTCAATATCGTATCTGCTTATTTCAATGGCCCACTTGGCCAATCGACCTGATAGCTCAGGTTTGTGCATAATGTTCCTAAGTGGATAAGTTGTCACTACACATATGGGGTGACATTGGAAGTAGGGTTTCAACTTCCTAGAGGCACTCAATAACGCAAGTGCTAATTTTCCAAATGTGGGTACCTAGTTTCGGCCTCACGTAGTGTTCTACTGATGTATTTAATGGGGAATTGCGTCCCTTGTTCTTCTCAGACCAGGACCTCGCTCATCGCTATTTCCGAAATAGCAAGGTAAAGGTATAACTGCTTACCCTCTTTTGGCGTATGCAACAAAGGTGGGCTAGAGAGGTACCTTTTAAGCTCTTCTAACACATGTTTGCATTCTGGTCCCCATGAGAATTCGTTCTTCTTCTTCAGCAAGTTGAAGAACTGATGGCTCCTGTCGGATGACCTCGCTATAAATCGGCCTAGGGCTGCTATCCGACCTGTCAGTTTTAGCACAGCTTTCACACTGTCCACGATCTTTATGTCTTCGATGGATTTAATTTTGTCGGGGTTGATTTCTATTCCCTGGTTCGAGACCATAAAGCCAAGGAATTTTCCCAAACCTACTCCGAATGCACACTCCTCTGGATTTAACTTCATGTTGTACCTTTTAGGACGTCGAATGTTTCCTGCAAATGACTCAAATGGTCCTCTGCTCGTAGGGTCTTAACTAACATATCATCAACATAAACTTTCATTGTTACTCCTAGTTGTTTTTCAAACATCTTATTTACTAGGCGTTGGTAGGTAGCCCCCGCGTTTTTCAGCCGGAAAGGCATCACGTTATAGCAATAAGTGCCATACTTAGTGATGAAGGATGTCTTTTCTTGATCATCCTTATCCATTTGTATCTGGTTGTAACCAGAGTAGGCATCGAGAAAACTAAGAGTCTCGTGGCCAGCGGTAGCATCGATCATGCGATCGATGTTGGGCAAGGGAAAGAAGTCTTTGGGTCACGCCTTGTTTAGATCTTTATAATCTATTCACATCCTAAGCTTATTTCCCTTCTTAGGCACTACAACTACATTTGCTAGCCATTCCGGGTATTTAACTTCCTGAATGTACCCTATATTCAAAAGTTTAGTTACCTCGTCCTTGATGAATGCCTGCTTGATTTCGGACTGAGGCCTCCTCTTTTGCTTGACCGGCCGGAACTTTGGGTCAATGCTCAGCTTGTGAGTTGTAATTTTCGGCGGTATCCCTGTTATGTCAAGGTGGGACCAGGCAAAAGAATCTTCGTTAGCTGAAAGAAATTTAATTAGTTTGGTCCTGAGCTCGGAGCTTAAGCCCGAGCCTAGGTATACCTTTCGACCGGACAAGTCGCTTCGGAGCGAAATCTGTTCGAGCTCTTCGACCGTCGATTTGGTCGCATCGGACTCGTCGGGACCGATAAATGCCTGGGGAACCCCGTAATTGTCAACTTCGAGTTGATCCTGCTCACCTTCGTTTGTTGAAGGTGGTGTCTGTGATTGCTATTGGGCCTTCTGGGAAGGAGCGGCCGATTTTGGCACTGTCTCTTCCACTGTGAACATTTCCCTCGCAGCATGTTGTTCTCCGTAAACGGTTATGATCCCATCAGCCGACGGGAATTTCAACATCTGATGTAACATCAAAGGTACAGCTCCGATGTCATGAATCCAACGCCTTCCGAGCAAGGCATTGTATCTCATGTCTCCCTCGATCACACAAAACTTCGTTGCCCGAACAGTACCGGCGATGTTCACCATCAGTGTTATTTCCCCTTTGGATGTTTCACATGCCATATTGAAACCATTGAGGATCCGAACTTCGGGGATGATCTGGTTTGTCAAACCGAGCTGCTCGACGACCCATGACCGAATTATATTGGCTGAACTACCGGGGTCGACAAGTACGCGCTTCACCAGGGTTTTATGTACGAGCATCGATATCACCAAGGCATCGTTATAGGGCTGTACAACTCCTTCTGCATCTTTATCGCCGAAGCATAAGTCTCCTTCCGCCGCATAATCCCGAGTACATTTTTCTCGGGTGATAGATATTTTAGTACGCTTCAACACCGGGCCTTGGGGTGCATATACCGCTCCGATTATCATGTTGATCGTGTGCTGAGGTTCTTCTTGATTTGTTGGCCTGTCTCTGTTCCCATAATGGTTCTTGGCCCGGTCGTTTAAAAATTCTCAGAGGTGCCCGTTTTCGAGCAACCGAGCTACCTCCTCCCTCAGCTGCCGGCCATCTTCCGTCTTATGTCCATGTGTACCATGGTACTTACATATTAAGTTGGGGTCTCTTTTGGCCGGGACCGATTGCAGCGGCCGAGGCCATTTGGTATCTTTGATGCAACCAATGGCGGATACGGGAGTTGCTGAATCGACGTTGAAGTTGTACTCGGACAGTCGGGGCGCCTCTTGGTGATTAGTGGCTCTTTCGAAGTTATTTCTTGGCAATAGTCCTGGTTCCTTTTCTTAGGATCGTTCCTTCTCTCTATCTCGGGGAACTTTGTCTTCTCGGGATGGCCCTTCGATCGCCAGGGTACGGTCGATGTCTATCTCTGTTCGATCTTGGCTCTCGATAATTATACCTTAGGGTTCGATCATGAGTTCTGATAGGATAAGCGGATCCCGAGGGGACTCCGAGCAGATCATCTTCGACCTTGATCTTTGATTGATACCGATTGTGTATGTCCGCCCAAATGGCAGTCGGGTATTCCAAGCTCTGCTTGAGCAATTGAGAAGCCATTGAACTTCGGGCATTGAGCCCTTGAGTGAAAGCTTGCACGGCCCAACCATCAATAACCGGTGGTAGGTCCATTCGCTCCATTTGAAAGCGAGATACAAACTCTCTCAGCATCTCGTTATCTCTTTGCCTGACTTTGAATAAGTCTGACTTCCGTGTCTCGACTTTAATGGAACCTGCATGAACTTTGACGAAGGTGTCTGCAAGCATGGCAAAGGAGTCGATGGAATTCGGGGGCAGGTTGTGGTGCCAAGTCATTGCTCCTTTCGACAAGGTCTCCCCGAATTTTTCAGAAGAACGGACTCAATTTCGTCATCTTCGTGATTGTTCCCCTTTATGGCCCATGTGTACGCCATTACGTGTTCATTCGGATCAGATGTCCCGTTGTATTTGGGGATTTCTGGCATGCGAAATTTTTTTGGTATAGGTTTTGGGGAAGCGCTTGGCGGGAAAGGCTTTTGTACGAATTTCTTTGAGTCCAAGCCTTTCAACACCGGGAGTGCTCCTGGAATCTGGTCCACCCTCGAGTTATATGTTTCTACTTTCTTGTCATTGGCTTCAATCTTCTTTTCGCCCGATTCGACTCGCTTGGTCAGCTCCTCGAGCATCTTCATGATTCCAGAATTTATCCCCGGCCCGATTTCATCCAGCTGCGCCGCGGTCGGTTCATTTTCGGGAACAACTCCTCGAGAAGAACCGGCTTCGACCCTGTTTGAAACCTGACTGCGACTTTGCAATTGGGCGATGGTTGCTTGCTGGGCTTGTAGCATGTCGAATATCATTTTGAGACTGATTCCGTCCCCTTCATTATTTTGAGTTCTTTAACGGTGTTCTCTCTGAACACTGTTCGACGGACCAGAAGTCTGATCCACATTGACCGCCATTTGAGAGTTGGTGTCAGTTGGAACCTCATTACCGAGCATCACATTGTTGTTTTCGCCCTGGTGCTCGAACTCGTCATTGATGGACTGTGAGTGCAACATGACTATATTATTCTGAAAATAAAAAATTCTGCAAAGAACAAGCGTAAAATAGTGTGTGACAGAAATTTGTATCAAGCGTTCATTATTATCCTTAGCCCCACGGTGGGCGCCAAACTGTTTACCCTCGAATACGAGAAACAATTGAATTTGTTCGTGGTACTAAGGATACGTGACTTGGCCTGATACAATTAAAGGATAAGCGATAAATTAAAGTCTGATTTAAGTAAGCGAGAGAGTAAACAAACCACCAAGGTTGAGTGATTTTGATGTGACGGAACAAGCAGTAAAGAACAATAAATGGTTTAAGAAGAAGATATCCAAAAAATGATAACTGTATTGCTGATAGTATCCTGTGTCTTATACAATAGAATTGAGTTCTTTTTTATAAGAGGGGAAAAAAGAAATTCTATGTAAGGTAAAAGACCTAATTACAGGGCATAATATCCCTAAAAGTACTGGGTTCAACGTCTTTGAGGATTTGGGCCATGATTCCCGCCGAGATAGTTGCATACCACGAGATTTCCGGCCCTTCCATTACGCGAATCAAATATGTTTACCATAAGATGTTTCTACCCAGACCGGTCGTGACCGCCTCATCTCGAGCATTATGATCTCAAACTTTCAGCCGATGATACCCGACCTCGAACTCCCCTTCTCGGAGTGTTGGTCTCGATCCACAATAGACCGATCTTGAATTGCATCCAAGACCGATGTTTCTTATGTGCTTGATTGCATCCGATCCCATACAATTGGCACGCTCAACTTGTAGTAACTCAGTTGAGTGAATCTTGCACTATCTTGGTGAAGTCTTAAACTAAATTCGATATTCTAAGTATCAACTAATAAAATCTTAGTAAATCTCATATGATTAACTAAAAAAAATTGAATGTCGAAACATCTTATAAACTAGCTGACTATCACATCACAATCCTTTAATATCTGAAAGTTGAATACAATAAATTCGGGGCATTCTCCAGAAATAGCATAAATGTCTAATTAGATTCAAGTCTAGAAGAAGACGGTTATCACTAGGATGAAACCAACAAAGCGCACGCTGAAAGTCTAGGAAATTTTCATCTAACCATGTACCTCGTCTCGTACGAACTCAATGCTTGTCACATGACGTGGCAGTCCCAAACGGGTCAAATACCTCCAATGTATCCAGCAAGTTTCTATGGCAACTCCCAAGCTGAGGGCTAAACTAGCATGGATTAAATATAAATATAATAAAATGCAGCAAGTAAAGCTAATGATTCACATAACTAATATGAATAATTTAAAAGTTAAAACTGATTTTGAATATTGAATTTAAAACTAATAATTGAAAGATGAAGCAAAAAATAATTTTTTATCTGATAACTGAAACTCAAAACTATAAACTGAGTTATATTTAAAAAAAATAACTTTTCTAAACATAATTGCACATAGTGACCCATGCATATGTGAAGATCAAGCAGCACACTCGCGGTTGCTAAAGCTACTGTGGGGTCATGATTATACTCATTCAAGCACAGTTTATATAAGGGCCATCGAGTATGCTCAATCACGCTCAACTATATAAATGCGTTATTTGGCCCTACGTACATGAATATCTGGAATAAAATGCACGAGAACTATTAAAACTATTATGGCGCCTTGATTATTGTCACTCAAGCCCAACAAATATATGGGCCATTAAATATGCTCAATCAAGTTTAACGCATCTGAACATGTTATTTTATGTGAAGATTTGGCAACATGCAGTGGGACTACTAAAGTTGATGGTGGGCCCTTATTATGCTCACTCAAGCTCAAATCATATATGGGGTCATGAGTACGTTCAATCAAGCTCAACACATCTGAATGTGTTAGCACCTGCATGCATGAGGTAGCTAACCGTATCCACGTTGGTGCTCATACATGTGGATGTTGGCTACTTCTATCTTTCTGAATGTGATCACACTAATGTAATGACTCGATCTATCATTTTGGTCGTTTACGTTTCGTTCGGTGGTTGGAGACTTTGAGTAGCTCCATATTATGCATCATGTTGTGCCTGTATGGTTGGTTTCAAATTTTTAGAGGTTCAAAGTTGATTTGGAAGAGTAATTTTGATTTCGGAAGCTTAAGTTGAAAGAGTTGACCAATGTTTGTCTTTTGAGTACGACTTCAGAATAAGGATTGAGCATTTCAACAGGTTCGTATGGTGATTCTGGACTTGGGTGTATGTTCGTATTTGAATTTGGTTGTTCTTAAAAGGATTTGGCTCTATTTATCTAAAGTTGGCAATTTAAAAAATTAGAGAGTTCACAAGTTTAAACAGAAATTAAATTTGATGGTATCAGGTTCAGATTGTTGTTCCAGAAGTTGGAATAGGTTCATGTTGTCAATTGTAACTTCTATGCAAAGTTTGATTGTAATTCGTAATGTATATGTGTGATTCAGAGAAGTTCGGCAAAGTTAGAATGTTTGAAAGTTAAGAGAATGATCTTGACATTTGATTCTTGGTTTGGGTGTTAATTGTGGTATTTTGAGTCTCTGGACAAGTTTGAAAAATGTGGAGTTGTTGGTATTATTGGATGGGATCCCGTCGGCCTCTGGTGAGTTTCAGGGTTATTTAAACTACTTTGGGTTATGATCGCGTTGCTGATTTCTAGTGCTTTAGTGATGAGCTTCTCGATTGATGCAGGAGCTATATGATCGCATATGGTATTTTTCGGTGCTGCTGATTTGTTCATTGTATTCATGGTCAAGGGCCCGCATTTTCAAAGTGTTGTGGGTGATATTCATCGCGTTCGTGCATCTCGCTTCATGTGCGTGAAGTGTTGGGGGCAGATATGAGAACGACGCCTATTTCTCCTCTTATTCTGTTAGAGTTGAGCATGTTATTATTTCATCTGTTTTTCTGCTATATGCTATTATTCTGTTGTTATTCTTGTTGTTGACTGTAGAAGGCGAGCACTAGACCTTGCCAAGCTTATCACTACTTTCAGCCCAAGGTTAAGTTTACTATTTATTGAGTACATAATATCGATTGTACTCATACTACACTACGCTCTTCATTTGATTATCTAGGTTTTAGTGATCGTGGTTGTTGCCAATGAGCCATATCCGGATTTGTTGGACTTTTCAAGGTTGCACTATGTCCCATTTACATTCCTTGAAGCCCCCTCCTCTATCTATTTTTACTATTGTTTAGTAGTTTGATCAATATTATATTTTTTTATTAGTTTCTGTATTTAGTATTGTATAGAGCTCATGTACTTGATGATACAAGATTTTGGGATGTTTTTCAATTGTACCGTTATTTGACTTCAATTATTTATATTATTCCACAATTGAGACTATTTCATACTGTTATATAAGTTTATTTCTACGCGCTGGTTGATGAAGATACAAATGTGAAGCGGGATGTTTTTCCCTTGTGTATGAGGCCATACTACTATTATCACTTTGTCGTCTATTGCAGCCCTGGTGTTGGTATCGGCGACTGGTTCGGGGCCTTGTACAGTTCATGATGATGATCCACAGATTGTCTTAGCATGGTGTGAGTGTAGAATTATAGGGTGATTGCTTAAGCTTGCGTCCATAGCAGCGCCATGAGAAGGATAATTTGGTTTGCGATTCGGGGTTTGGCAATTGTTCAATCAGAGGCGAGGCATTTGGGCTACGGATGTTTTGTCCCTGGTCGATAGATTTGCGAGATTAGGTGTTTCTGATCTTAGTTGAGCTCTCACTTGTGTTGTTGCACAATCATCCTTGTTTGAGCGCGTTAAGGTTCATCAGTGTGATGGTTTCCGTTTACTTGTCCTCAGGGACACAGTGTTGCGAGGTATTTCTAAGGAGGTGGTCCTTAGTGTGGATTGTGTGTTGTGAATTTGGCGTCGGAAAGTAAGTTTACAATGTTGATGGTTCGAGGAAGGTAATCCTTGAGGAGGGAAACTATTGGGCATGTTGCATGGTGTTTGATTGTTAGTGGGTTGAGAATGAGCATAAAAACCAAGTGGTTTACTTCGAAGCTGTCTATATTGATGTGGAAGCGAGAGCGTATGATTATAGGTTTAGTGGTAGAGGTGCCATGGATTTCGAGGAAGTTCTATCCTATTTAGGTGATTGTGGACTATTGAGGGCATTTCATATTGGTGGTGACTTCTCACATTTTGAGAGTTTGAATTGACGAGAAGGGTTGCTTGAGCTACTAAGGAAGTATGAATGTTTGATTATTATCTTGGTGTGCGTACCTTCTTGAGTTGTTATTTGTTGAATGGTCTCTAGTTGTTTATTGGTTCAATAAATTGACTTGGGAGAAGTCATTGATTCCATTGCATAGTACCATGGTGGGTGATGGAAAGAAGTTGATATGAGGTCACACTGGTGGGCTATATCCTGTTAGAAGCTTGGGTGTTTCCTGATTTCTTATGAGGTTTCTATGAAGAGTTTTACCTTCTACCCAATGGGATACATGTGCCACGATATGGGTTCGGATCGCTTGAGGAAGATGGCATGACTGTCACAAGGTTGAATGTGCATTTAGGCTGATGATCTGGGATGCGTGATGGTTGGTGCAGCATGATTTTATGAGGAATTCAGCTGAGTAATAATGTGGGAACATGGCAGTTAAAGAGGAACAATCATCATGGGTTATTGGGTTATGTGATTGCGGCATAGAGCCAAGTAGGGAAGTCTACCACTGGTGATTGGGTCACCTAGTCAAGTTTTGTTATGGATTATAGACTAAGGATATTGGCGGGTTGGATATAATTTTAGGAGAATGACTTCGAGGATTATTCGAGCAAGAATATTCTGGATGTGTGATATATTTCACCTTAGTTATACATGGAGGTTGTGGGAGGACTCTGGTTCGTTATTCTTTGCTGTAGGTAGGGTGCTAGGGGGAAGGATTCACTCACTTTGTTTTGGAGAATTCATGTGCCAACGGAGCACTAGTCGTTTGGTATGATTGGTTATGTATTTAGGACTAGGAAAGAGTGGGTGACTCTCGAGAATGTTTTGAAGAATTCTAGATCCAATATGTGATATCTAAGGAATTCCGGATTTGTATATGACTAAAGATTCAAGGTTTACTTGGTTTTTGAAAGAAGCATGGAGAAGTTCTATATCATTATCGGTTATATATGACAGTGTGTGAGAGATGAATGAAACAACATCAGATTCAAAAAAAAGACCTCTTCAAAACAGGTATTTCAATTTGAGGTACTACTGGATATATAGAGGGAATAAGTGGTTCATGTGCCTTAAGACAATGAGATTTTATGTTGGGATCACTTGAGATGAGTTTTAATTCAGTTCCATATTATACTTTGGAAGAGTAGCATTACCGTGAAGGCGAGTCATGAGTAATCTGAAGGAGTTGGAACCGTTTAGTAGTGGCTTTTGTCAGCACGGTAATTAAGACGATCAGTCCCTTTGGTATTAAAGGGCTTTACATGTACTTTCGTTGTAATACTGTTGGGTTTGATAGTCTTTGTAATTTGGGTGATTTAGAGGTATGCAGTTCGGCTAGATTGGTTATGTGCATGTGGATTCCAAATAGTTTGCTATGTTTTTGACCACGGCTTATGGTTGGTGTCTTTTTCATACATGAATAATTTGGTTGCTTGTTGTTATTTTGTCCTATGTTGAGTTCAACGGAAGGTATTTGGTAGATGGAATGTGTATCCTATTCGTGATTCAGATTTAGTAATGGAATACTTGTAATTTTTGCATATTGGCATGATAGATGGGGTGAGCTGTATGGAATAAGGATTGCATGAATAAGGTTGCGGTTCAGCTTTGAAAGGGATGTTATGAGGTTTAGACAGCATGAGAAATATCTAGTGTTTAAAAGAATGCTAGCACTATTTTTGTATTGCCTGAGAAGAGTGTGTTTTGTGGAAGATGCATTGTGTATTGGTTGCACATGCTCGACTAGTACTACAGAAATCGCATCGTTGGTAGCCATTGATTTTCAGGTTTTACTGCTTTTTACGAAAGGTTATAGCAGTATCTCCCAAGGGTTAATGTATACATGTGACATGTCAGTCATATAGGAGAAAGAGTTAGAGAGATTCTGGTACTCTCGTGGCTTAGAGATTAAATTTCTGAGAGGTGGATTATACCTCTAGTTTCTGACTGTGGAAGTGTATTCAGGATTTGACAGCTGATTGAATGTGTCGTGGATGGGTCACTGTGGACTATTGGAAGACTATTGACCTATTTTGGAATGACCTGAATTGGTTTAGAGGCTCTTCAGTAGTCTTAATAAGAATGTGTATTTTACACTATATTGGATTTCATCATTCAGCCAACACTTTGTAGGGGTCTCTGATAAGGCGGAATTGATGTTATTCATGCCTTGACCTATTTCTTGTGTTAGATCCTTATGCTATGATGGGTTGTGAGACGACTTGATTACTCACACGCATGTTGTGGTTCTGTTTAGGCCTTGTGGCGATATTTGAGCGAGGTGGCGCTTGAGATGTTTATTTACTTATTGCAACTTAGTTGTGCTTGGACTTTTTTTTGTAGCGCATTATGCTATCCATCTCTAAATGGTCATGTTTACGTACTTTACATGCTTGCTGTTGTTACACGTGTATTTTGTGAATATTTGAGCAAAGTATGAGCATTATGGATAGACAGGTATCCCCGTGTGGATTCATATATGTGGATGAGGTTGCATGCTGCAATGGTATTATTTATTGATAGGGTTGCACGCCGTAAGGGTATTGTATGTGGATTGAGTTGCACGCCGCAATGAGGTTATGTTGGATATGATTCCTTATGCTCGCTATGTGTGTTTTTTTTCTCCCTTGTGGGTTTGATTCATAGCATTATGCTTTTATTGTTGTACCTATTAAACTTGTTGGACAGTTCTCTTCCGATTCTCTTTCCATTATTGATCATATTCGAGCGGTTGCTTGTTGGTGTTGGGGTTGCATTGTATGAGGTTCTTGATGGTATCTAATGTGGCCTGTTTGTCAAGCCGTTTATACTATGTGAGGCGAGGTTATTGAACCTGGAAATTTGCAATCAAATTTGTATAATGTGTAGTATGGAAGAAGAATATCACTAATCAGCTCAGAATTTTGTAGTTCTTGTTGAGCAAGAGAACTGCATGACTTATTGATTTGACAGGTGGTCATGAGTTTCTGCACGTTTCATTCATCATTTGTAGTATTTCGAGGGTTGGAAAAAGATTTTATTTTTCATGAGGTACATTATCAATACCGGGTTTGGTAATGTCAGCTATTGTGAATGGAAGATATTGCTATGGGCATATGGGTTATGTCGTACATAGTGTGGTTACATCTTGGGAGTGTACTTATTCTTTGATATAGCTTGTCGAGATTGATACCGTATATATATATATATATATATATATATATATATATATATAAGAATCAGATGTTAGAGGTAGCTCCGAAAGTTAGAATTTGGTTTTAAAAATTGCAAGATGTAACAATCCGACCGATCATTATGGATTTAAGCCCCTTTTTGTCCCTTTTGAAGCTTTCCCCATATGTATTTATTTTTATATGACTTAAGGGATGGTTGGTTGGGTTTCAGGGAGATTTTGGATTGATTTGGAATGCTTGGTTCGTAGTTTGGAAACTTAGGTTGGAAGTCTTGACCGACGTTTGACATTTGACAATGACCCCAGAATTGTGTTTAGATGGTTCTAGTAGGTTTGTATGGTGATCTTGGACATAGGCGTATGTCTAGATTGGTATTTGGAGGTTCCTAGGTTGTTTTGGCTTTAATTGGAAAAAGTTTGAAGTTTGAAGGTTTAGAAGGTTGATAGGTTTGACCGAATGTTGATATCTGGTTAAGATTATGATCCTAGGAGTTGGGATAGGTCCATTGTTTCATTTGGGACTTGCATGCGACATTTGAGGTCTTTTCGAGATGTTTATGCATGTTCGGCATAAGTTTTAGATTTGGAATTTTGAATTGAGGCACGATCCGTGGTTTCGATGCTGTTTTATGTGATTTGATGACTCAAGTATGTTCGTGTTATGTTTGAGTGGTTTCTTTGTTCTCTTATTTGTGTTGAAAGAAAGAAAAACTTCCCTTTATTTCTCTTCTTAATTTTTGTTTTTTTCCTTCGACGAATTTCGGCTATGACCAATGCCCCACTAGGTAAATAGGCATAAGAAAAAGCTACCTGAAAAAAAAAAGCAAGGTGCACCTTGAATTGAACTCGACGAATTGCGTTTTGGGATTGGTTGGTGTGATTGGACAGGGTACCGGGGGTCTTGGGGTGAGTTTCGTATGGGTTTCAGATCTTTTTCCTTGTTTTGGACTGCTGATTTGTTGATGTCTGTTTTCCTTCATCAAAATCCGATAAGGCAGTCGCATTCGCGAGAGCATTTTGGTGTCAGGCGAGCTTTTTCCATTGCGTTCGGGTAAGAGAGGTTGTGTTCGCGGAGTAGGAGGGGTTGTGGCCTTTGCGTTTGTGACATGTGAGTCAAGTTTGGGTAGAAAAAGGCCGCGGGGGTGATGGCATGTGTTTCTCTTCGCGTTCGTGTGGATGCTATTGTGTTCGTGTAGGCCCAGCAGGTTTGAGCATTGCGTTCACGAGGGTGGCCTCGCATTAGCGTACAAAGGTCAGCAGATGGGCGTGGGTTTTGTCTTCGCGATCACGACGTAGGTCCCACGATCGCGATGTGTTCGCCTCGGCAGATCACTTAAGTACTCTGTTCGAGCATTTTGGTTATATTATCACGTCTTGAAATATAGGGTTGGGATTTGGGCAATTTTGGAGTGGATTTTCAAGATTTTGATTAGGGTGAGTATTTTTAATCGGGTTTGCTTATAATTCATGATTCTAATCTTGATTTAGCGCTTTATTGATGAAGCTAAGTGAAGAAATTGGGAATTATAGACAAAACTTTTCTAATGTAAAATTTGATTACTTGAGAGTCATTTTGAGGCGGGATTTGGATGAAATACATATATTTGGACTCGTAGTGGAATGGGTATATGAAATTTGTGAGTTTTTCCGGGTTTCGGGATGCGGGCCTGGGATTTAATTTTTTGTTGACTATGCATAGTTGAACCAAGATCTTAGCTTTCTTGTTTGGGCTTGTTTCCTAGGGCTTCTATTGATATTAATATGTTATTTTGGCTAGATTCGAGCTGTTCGGAGGTTGATTCACGCGGGAACAACTTCTTAGAGTACTGACTTAGCTTGTTTGAGGTAAGTATCTTGCCTAACTTTGTTTGAGGAATTTCCCCTTAAGATTTGGTCTAATTTGCATTATTTTTGCTACGTGAAACTACGTGTACATGAGGTGACGAGTGTGTACATGGGCGTATGTGTGGTTTGTGACCCGATTAGACCTTAAACTGTTTATATGCCGTGATTAGGGGTTGTTTGCTATACGGACATGTTTTATTGTTTTTTCCCCGCACATTTATACTATTTTCATGTCATTTTGCATCTTCTTGTTGTGCCGTGGGCTATATTTTGAAGTGGCTTTGGGATATTGATGCTTTTGTGATATTGTGGAACATGTTGTCTTGTTGTGCGGGTTGACTGTTATTATGTGGAGTATAAGGGTGGCGAGATGTGCATTCGGTTATTGAAGCACATGCGGCGAGATATGGGGGCTTTTGCGCTGTAGCTATATAAGGGGAAACATTTCATTGTGAAGCTCATGCGGCGATATAAGGCTGGCTTGTTGATGATGTTATATGGTGTTTTGAGGTGATTCTTGATGTTATTCATGTGTTGAAAGGGGTTGATGTTTTTAACATATTTTTGTTTTCCTTAAATGACTTCACTTTTTGTTTTATGAGTTGTCGGTTGATTTTCCCTTTTATCACTTGCCTCACTCTTGGTTGATATTTATTCTGTTATGTTTTTCGTGAACGGTTTTATATTGATATATTGCACATGTTATTTGTCTAGCGAGTGTCTTGAACCTCGTCGCTACTCCATCTAGGTTAGTCTTGGTACTTACTAGGTACTGACTGTGTTGTACTGATACTACGTTTTTGCACATTTTTTGTTCATGTACAGGTGCATCAGATTGTGCTAGTTGTTAGGGAGTGGTGCCGAGCTGTTGGAGACTTCAAGATATACCCGTTGTTCTGCTCGCAGGCCTCGGAGTCCCCCTCTTTAGTTGCTTCATAGCTGTTTATATATTCCATACAGTGATGGACACATTTGGGACTCATTATGTATTTCTTGTAGAGCTTATGACTCAGTATTACTGGGTTTTGAAATTTTGACTGTTGTATTCACTTTACGGCTATGTTATGGTATTTTCAGTCTTTTTTAATATTTAAGTTGTTGTATTCTGTTTGATCTCACCATGTGATAGGTTTACCTAGTTTTAGGAAGTAGATGCCATCACGACTATTATGGTGGGTCGTTACAAGTTGGTGTCAGTAATCTATGTTCATAGGGTTGACGAGGCATAAGCAAATAATAGAGTGTTGCGGATCGATACGGAGACATCTGGACTTATCTTTGGGAGGCTACAGAACTTTTACGAAATTTCACTTCTTTAATTCCTTATCGTGTGAATTTATTGATATCGGAATTAGGGCCTTTGTCTCTCACGCAGATGGTGAGGAAACGAGCTTCAGTTACTGATGATGCTACCCGGGGTGCCAGTGTTGTTACATTCCTCGACAGAGGCCGAGGTAGAGGAACAACACGCGCCGCATCGAGAAGCCATGCTAGGGCCGCGATTGAGGAGCCACCAGTAGCTCCAGTTGGGGAGCAAGTACCTGAGGTGCCGGTTGTTACCCCTAGACTTCAAGAGACTTTGGAACATTATCCGAGCATGTTTGGTACCTTGGAATAGGCGGGGTTAATCCTGGTTGCACTAGCTACTTCTTATGTTGGGGGAGGAGGTCAGAATCTCGCCGCCCACACCCCAGTGAAGAGAGCTCATGCTGATCAGGCTCCGGGTGTCATTCCGGTGCAGCCCGTGATTACTGTTCAGCCCGAGATCAAGGCAGTTGCATCAAAGGAGGAGTAGAAGAGGTTAGAGAGGTTCCAGAAGTATCATCCTCCTTATTTTAAAGGCAGAGCTTATGAGAATGCACATAGTTTCATAGACTAGTGTCACCATATTCTACGCACTATGGGCATAGTGGAGTTGAGCAGGGTCAACGTACTACTTTCTAGCAGATGAGCCAACATATAGATGGTGACAGACTTATGAAGAGAGTAGGCCAGCTAGCACAGCGCCACTTGCTTCGTCCCAGTTCATTAATCTCTTCTTGAGAGAGGTCATATCACAGACCCTCAAGGATGCGTTGCACACCGAGTTTGAGCTGTTGCGCCAGGGGACTATGACTGTGTCCAAGTATGCTATGAGGTTTATTGAGTTATCTCATCATGCACGTGCTTTGGTTTCCACTATTAGTGAGAGGGTTCGCAGTTTTATTGTGTGACTCGGTTATAACCCGAGATTTAGGATGGCATATGAGTTGGAGACTGATACTTCTTTCCATTAAGTTCTGGAGATCGCTAAAAGGTTGGAATGTATCTGTGACCAGGAGAGAGGGAATAGGGAGGCCAAGAGGCCTCAAAATGTTTAACGGTTTAGTGGTTCTCGTTCTGCGATTTTAGCTCATCATGGCAGAGGCTTTGTTAGTCGATAAGTGCAGTTCGCATTTAAGGTTACTCGTAGTACTCCAGCTAGTAAGGGACCTCAGAGTACTCATATTGGACAGCCATCTTTCAGTGCGCCTTTTGCACGGGGTTCTTATAATGATTATTCTAGTTGTCCCGGTCAGACTCAGTACCAGTAACCACGCCCGTAGAGAGGTTTTTTTGAGTGTGGTGATACCAGCACACGGTGAGGTATTGTCCCAGACATCGTAGGGATGTTCCTTCGCAGGATACTCATGCTATGGTCTCTGCTCCTATTGCTACTCCACCTGCATAGCTAGCTAGGGATGGAGGACAGGCAGATAGAGGACGTCCTAGAGGGGGAAGCGAAGCCCGACATTATACTTGCCTTGTAAGGACTAATCCAGTTGACCAGATGCCGTCATTATAGGTATTGTTCTGATTTTTCATATAGATGCATTAGTCTTATTAAACCCATGTTCCACTTATTCGTATGTGCCATCCTATTATGCTTAATACTTTGATATGTCCCGTAATTCTTTGGATACTCCTGATTATGTGTCCACAGCCGTTGAGGATTCTATTGTGGTGGACTTTGTCCATCGCTCTTGTTTGGTCACTATTGGGGGGCTATGATACTAGTGTTGACCTTTTATTAGTCAATATGGTGGATTTTGATGTGATTTTTGGAATGGATTGGTTGTTATCATATCACGCTATTCATGATTGACACGCTAAGACCGTGATGCTGGCTATGCCGGGGTTGCGGAGGTTGGAGTGAGAGGTTCATTCGGTAATGTTCTCAGTAAGGTGGTGTCTTTCTTGAAAGCACAACGGATTGGGCGTACTTAACCTTTGTGAGGGATGTTAGTGGTGATACTCCTACTGTCGAGTCAGTTCCGGAAGTAAGTGAGTTTCCAGATGTGTCTCCAGCAGAGTTACCGGGCATGCCACCCGATAATAATGTTGACTTTGGTATTAACTTGGTGCCGAACACTCTGCCCATATCTATTCCACAATATCATGTGGCGTTAGTGGAGTTGAAGGGATTAAAGGAACAGCTCCGGGAGTTTCTTGATAAGGGTGTCATCAGACTGAGTGTTTTACCTTGGGGTGCTCTAGTTTTATTTGTTAAGAAAAAAGACAGTTCTATGAGGATGTGTATTGATGACAAGCAGCTGAACAAGGTTTATGTCAAGAAAAATTACCCACTACTGTGTATTGATGATTTATTTGATCAGCTTCAGGGTGCTAGGGTATTCTCGAAGATTGACACGAGATCAGTTTACCATCTGTTGAAGATCCTGGCTTCAGATATTCCGAAGATGAGTTAGGACCTGCTATGGTCACTATGAGTTCTTGGTGATGTCTTTTGGTCTGACCAATGCCCTAGAATCTTTCATGCACTTGATGAAAAACGTGTTTTAGCCTTATCGTGATCCTTCGTCATTGTGTTCATCGATGATATATTGGTGCACTCTTACAACCGAGATGAGCAAGATCGTGCTCCATACATGTAGAAAAAGCTATATGCTAATTTCTCAAAGTGTTTGTTTTGGTTAGACTAGATCTGAAGAAGTTTGGGGCAGTTCAAAGTTGTCCTAGACCTTCTACCGCTCCTAAGATCCTGAGTTTATTTTGTTTGGCCGGGTAATAACACCGTTTTGTGGAGGGTTTCTCATTCATAATAGCTCTTTTGACTAGATTGACTTAGAAGTGTGCCCCATTCAGGTAGTCCGACGAGTCTGAGGAGAATATTTAGACGCTTAAGAATTCATTGACCGCAGCTCCAGTTCTAGTTTTGCCTTCAGCCTCGAGTTCGTATACATTCTATTATCATGCTTCACGGGTTAGCATTAGGTGTGTGCTGATACGTGATGCTCGATTAATTGCTTATGCTTTGCGTCAGTTGAAACCCCATGAGAAAAACTACCTAGTGCATGATTTGGAGTTAGCAGCCATTGTTCACGCATTTATGATTTGGAGGCACTATCTTTACGACGTGTCTTGCAATGTATTCACAAATCACAGGATTCTTCAGCACTTATTCAAACAAAAGGATCTGAACTTGTGGCAACGGAGGTGGTTAGAGCTACTAAAGGACTATGATATCATTGTTCTTTGTCATCCCGAGAAGGCCAATGTGGTGGACGACGCTTTGAGTAGGAAGGCTGAGAGCATGGGGAGTCTTGCTTTTATCGCAGCTGGGGAGAGACCATTAGTTTTAGATGTCCAGGCTGTGCCCAACAGGTTCGTGAAGTTGGATATTTTGCAGCCTAGCCGAGTTCTTACTTGAATTTTATCGGAATTGTCTTTATTTGAGCGTATCAAGGCGCGTCAGTATGATAATCCACACTCTCTTGTCCTTAAGGACACGGTGCAGCACGATGATGCCAAGGAGGTGATGATTGGTGATGATGGGGTGTTGAGGCTTTAGGGCCAGGTTTGTGTGCCCAATATGGATGAATTGCGGGAGCTGATTCTTGCGGAGGCCCATAGTTTGCAGTATTCCATTCATCCGCGCGTCGCGAATATGTATCATGATTTGAAGCAGCACTAGTAGTGGCCCGGTGTTTGAACTGTTATCAGGTTAAGTACGAGCATCAGAGACCGGGTGCTTTACTTCGGAGGCTTGATATTCGGGAGTGGAAGTGGGAGCGTATCACCATGGATTTGTAGTTTGGCTTCCATGGACTTTGAGGAGATTAGATGCAGTGTGGGTCATTACGGACAGACTAACCAAGCTTGCAAACTTCATTCCAGTCATGACTACCTAGTCTTCAGAGCATCTTGCTTGGATTTATCTTCGTGAGATTGTTCGCCTTCATGGTGTGCTATTGTCTAGTATCTCCAATCGGGACACATAGTTCATATCTCATTTTTGGAGAGCTGTGCAGCGTGAGTTAGGCACACAGGTCGAGCCGAGTACGATATTTCATCCACAGACAGACGAACAGTACGAGTGCACTGTTCAGTTTTTGGAGGATATGTTATGAGCATGTGTCATTGATTTTGGGGGTTCGTGGGAATCAGTTTCTTCCATTATGACATTTCGCCTACAACAACAACTACCAGTCGAGCATCCAGAAGGCTACGTACGAGGCCTTATATGGGAGGCGACATCGCTCTCCGATTGGGTGGGTTGAGCCTGGGGAGGCTAGGTTGGTGGGAACTGATATGGTACGTGATTCTTTGTAGAAGGTGAAATTGATTCAGGATTAGCTTGGTACAACGAATTCGAAGAAGAAAAGTTATGTCGATAGGAGGGCTCGTGATGTGGCATTCATTGTGGGTGAGAGGGTTCAACCTAGAGTTTCATCCATTAAGGATGTGATGAGGTTCCGGAAGAGGGCAAGTTGAGCCTTCAGTGTATTGGCCCTTTTAAGATTCTTGAGAGAGTTGGTGAGGTGTCCTACAGACTTGTATTTCCACCCCACTTGTCGTGAGTTCACCTGGTATTTTAAGTTTCCATGCTCCGAAAGTTCTATGATGATCTGTCACATGTGTAACATTTCAGCTCAATGCAATTGGACAAATATTTAGTCTATGTTGAGCAGTCGATGGCTATTATGGGAAGGCAGGTCCGGAAGTTGATGTCGATGAAGATTCAGTAGAGAGGTCAACCGGTCAAGGAGATGACTTGGGAGACCGAGCATGATATGTCAGAGCCGACTTCCTCACCTTTTTGGCACTTCAAATATGACTATATACTCATTTGAGAACGAACGTTTGTTAAGCATGGGAGAATATAATGACTCTAGCACCTCGTTTTCTCGCGAAAGCGGACTTCGATGCATGACAACTCTTTAAATGGGTATTAAAAGAGGAGAGTCGCCACCTAACAATTTTTAAGGTGCGTTTGGGCACCTATTTGCAAATGACTCCGATTTATCTAGTCTACGTCACCAAAGATCGGGTAACGACACAAATTTCCTCAAAGAGAAGGTGTTAGCCACTCCTCGAGGACCACAACTATGGGTCCCGGCCGAAGTTCACACTATGTGGATTATTAGATTACAATTGTCCTATGTGATCATATAAGTGAGAGAGTACAAAGAATTTAAAGGTTCTATTATGAATAAGTAAAGAAAATACTACATAAAGCTATATAGATAATGAATATAAGTCTTTAGAGGTTACACGGCACAACTTAATTGTTCTAAATTTAACGACTAAGTGTGAACAATAATCATATAAAGGAGGGGCGATCCAAAGTTATTTAGCCTAAAGGATCACCCCATGTGACATAAATAATACTTCACAAATCCCTTAAGGTAGGGGTTGCTCGTATTTTTTGGCGGCCACAGACTATCATGTCGTTTTACCCAAGTACTATGTAAAAGTTATTTACCTTAAGCGTTCTAATTCAATTCTAAACCATGTCCTATGCCTGCACTACCCGTCCCATTCCTATGGTCCATGAGGCTTTGGACCTACTATTTTGGTGGTTCCAGACTTCGCTTAGGGTGATCAAGATGATAAAGTTAGGCGCACATTCAAAACATATAAGACTTCACATAAAGACAATTAAGGGCCCAAGTTAGCCTCCACACATAAACAACAAATGCACACGGGCAGATTAGGCAACATAAAGCTTTAGAGTTAAGACACATTAGAGTTGTTAAATCCAATAGACGTGGTTTCTATGTGATTCTGATTGTGCAACTTCACACTAATGGACTTTCAGACTGAAAGCATTAAAATATCTATGGGCATGATCTCTAAATTGTTCGCCAATGAGGCAGTAAAACAACTTTAGAGCCCAGAATTAACAGTTTCTTATGTGAATGACAGTATCCTATAGGCAGGATTTCAAACAGTTGATAGACACAATTGGTTTTATAAGATTTTATCCTTGTAAGCATCATCTAGGTGGGGCAGTATAATGTAAACAACAAAAGTAGTTGATTAATGGATTAAAATCCTATAGTCTTGATATCTAGATGAGCATTAGCGAAAACATGTATTATCATATCGTATAGGCATGATGTTTAATAATTAAGCAAGGCGTTTGATTCCTCTAGACATGCTTTTTAAGAGCGCACAGTAGTAAACATGAAATCAAGTATAGTGATTACAGGCTTTGGATAGTGCACGAGTATTAGACAAGTTCGGTGAAGTGTGTGATTTCCTATAAGCACAAGTTCTATCGGTGTACAGAAATAAAACAAGTTAAACAAAATAGCAAATAAAGCACGTATACAATATAGGAATGTTTTGTAACCCTTTATGCAAGAACAGAGTACACTTGTTTTTCCCAATTTCATTAATTCCCCAATTCCTTGTTTACAAATCATTACAGGCCCAGAAAGAATTAATACATACTTAAAGATGACCTAATACGTGCTGAAACAAATAAAGGCCCACTGAGGCAATTACAGGCCTAATTCAAAGTAACATAGGGGTATCCCCAGGCCTTCAATAGCATTATTCCCTAGAAAAACGGCAAGCCTAAACCACAAGCTCACCAGGACAGTAAAATATTCCTGAATCCAATGCCCAGGTCCAACAACACATATTAACAAACACCAGGCCCAACGAATAACTTACATACCGAAATGAATGCCAAACTTAGCCATATAGGTGAGAAACTATACATAGAATTAATTAAACAACTTTGAAGCTTAAACACTTAGCTCTTAAAGCTGTGACTAACAACAACTCTAGCCAAGAAATATAGATAGGATCATACTAAATTGGAAGGCACACAAAGCACATATGAGGGCAAGTTTATAGTTGTAATTCCAAAAACAATGTTAAAGAGTGACAGGATTGACCATCGTAGGATTGTAAACCATTCCAAAGAGTTTCAGAACGAAGCATGACTTAGGATCAACCTAAAGAACTCTAGATGAGGGTCTATCAGAATCATAGAAAAGAAGCAAGTAGATCACAACCTTCACATGAAAGTGTCTATCATGAAAAACCTAATGAAAATAGTATAACCAAACAGGTTGATGGGCATGGTCTACAAACAATCCTTAATTAAGCATGAAAAGTCTTGAACATGCTAAATAACAGTCATAGCACTAAGACTTATACAATACCAGAATTCATAGTAGGCAAGGATACACCAAGATCAAGATTACCCATAGAAGAAAAGATGGATATTATTTTTTTACCTTGTCTGCTTTAGGCAGTACTAATCAGGCATGGAGCACACTTTAATGTTACAAATAGAAGGGATGCATATAAGGCTAAACATTGAGACAATATTGTCACAAGGGATGATCATGGGTCAATTTGCAGAGAAATAGCAGGTTATACATAAAGGATTCAGCAGAAAGAGACTCATTAAGGCATCTTCTGGGCAGGAAATAGTTCCCTAGGAGTTCCAGTACAAAAGTTCAAGGTAAGGCATGAGAAAAGACTCATAACGAACGGCCAACATAGGAATTCCAGCATACATAAACATGATAGACTCCAACAAGCATAACAATCAGAAATCTTCCAAATTGAATATACTAAATGAACATATACAGACTTATACAGATTCTGATGAAGAATTACAGAAGAATTTCAAAGCATGGTTGACATGGTGTCATATTGGTTCGTAAGAGTTCAAATAAATAGATATTTAGAAGCATGAACACAAGAAGGGAGAAAACATAAGTGTGAGGGGTTGAACACTTACCAATTTGCAGATTTAATAACAAATAGAGGAGAATCACTAAGTTTCAATAGCAAAGTAAGAACAACAACAAGAACTCCAAACCCTAGTGCCTCAGAGTTCATGGGAGCTTCGAACGAGTTCCAAGCAATGCTCGCACTAGGGAGGTAGATAGAAAAGATTCTGGTGGCGTTGGCTTTCAGCCGGCCAAAAGCTCAAGTTTCAAAATAATATTGAACGAGTGAGAATGAGAGAACAGCAGTCATTAAGGTATGTTTTAGGGGAATTAGGGATGGGTTTATATTATAGTAGAAACTAAAAGAACAAACAATAGAAAACAATCAATTAAGCACAAATAAGAAAAGAAAATATCACACGCAAATCAAAATCAGTAAAGGAGATGGAGAGTCTCAAACCTTAATTAGGGTTCAATTGTCAGAAAATCAAACCAAGAGTGCAGATCGCTCTTTGTTGATGTGTATATAGATGAAATAACGCCTAAATCAAAGATTCGAATAATTCCTATCCGAACTCAAAAGTGATACTTGCCAAATATAGGCAAGTACCTAAGTAACACCATAAACGGACGACCAATAATGAGAGAAGATTAATAAGGTAAGTATATCATAGGCAGATTCCATCTTTGGGTTGGAATCAGAGAAACACCAAGCAGCGGCACCTAGGATTTCTTAGAGAAGAAGAGAGGATGAAAGGATTTGGTGGCGACTGGTTGAGAGAAGTGGTCTCTAAGGTTTTTTTATAATTTTTTTTTATAAAAGATCCACTAGGAAGGTTGCCCAGGGTTGATTTTCATAAATACAACATAAAGTACAATAATGGAGGGGGACATAAACCTTGCCTCCCAAAAAAGAATGTGTACACTCTTGGTCATCAAAGCATGACAACCAAGTATACTTGAATAGCTATGATAAGTTAGACCTATGATGATGCAATGATTTTCTATCTTATAGCATCGATAGACAACCATACATACAAAAACAGTATGAAGTGAATCTAGGTCAACTATACAAAAAAGTACATATATTCCTAAATCTACTAAGCAAGTGGGTTGACATAGTATCTTCCATGTGCAATAGGATCTATTTCTAGCAAAAGATGGGAATCTTCTACGTAGTGTGTCAGATAACAAGTAGTAGCAATCTTCAACTTTGCTTTGGCATTGATAGCAAAGAAAGCAGAATTGAAGATGGCTAGAAAAAAGGTGCCATGTGGCTGGAAAGTAGTATTGGCATTGTCTGATGCATATGATAGAGACTTGAATTGCCTTCATCTTCCAATGAGTGCTATTAGTAGTATGCAGCGAAGTGTTCTGCTTATAGAGTCTAGTGGACGACCATTGCAGATAAGGTAGATTTGTGCTCTTATGTTCTTCCTGCACTGGAGGCTGCTGCTGATATCTGCTACGGCAATGGTTGTTGCTGCAATGGTTGTTGCATTACCTAGAGTCCTCATGTGTATCTGTGTGTTGCTTGTGCTGAGTTCCTGTTTTTTGTGTTGCTGTAGCTTGTAGCTTGTGTTGTGATTCTATGACTTGTAGTTGTTGCTGAGGTGATGAGTGTCTATCTACCTTGCTGCTGCTACTGTTGTTGTGAGGCTGTGTGTTACCTGTCTGGTGCTTGTAGAGGTGCTTCATCTTCCAGTGAGTGATGTGGGTATTATGATGATGAGTGTTCTAATGATGAGGTATGATGAACAAGCAATGCAGGTAAGGTAAGTTTGTTTCCCTAAGGCCTTCCTGCAGTTGTGACTGCTGTTGATGTCTGCTGCTGCAATGGTGAATGCTGCTGAGGTGGTGACTGAGATTTTGGCTTGCTATTTCTGTGTGGTTGTGTGTGATCCTATTGTAGATGTAATGGTTGATGGGGTAATCTTGTGTAGTACATGTGATGTCTAATGGATGTAGCTCCTTCTTCCTCAATACAGATATGACTGGCTTAGTTGGTGTGCTTCTGAGGCTGCTGCATTCCCTAGGTTCTTCACGTGTATTTGTGTGTTGCTTCTGCTGAGTTCCTACATCTTGTGTTTCTGTAGCTTGGAGCTTCTGCTGTGTTTCTGTGACTTGTAATCTCTGCTGAGGTGATGAGTGGTTGTCCATCTTTCTGTGGTTGTAGGTGTTGTTGCCGTTGCTGCGGCTGCTGCTGCTGCTGCTGTGGGGCTGTGTGTTAGCTATGTGGTGCTTGTGGAGGTACTGCATTGTGTTGATCCAGTGATAAATGGTATGGAGGAGGGGCCATGATGATTGCTGCAATTGCAATAAATGAGCAGTAGGAGTGCTGATACCACACATTGCAATTGTGGCAATAACCTGGAGTATTGAGTAGCTGGCTTAATGTGTTTGTGGATTTCTTGCAGTTGTGAGCTTGTGGGAATCCTATATGTAAAGGTAAGGAAGTTGGTCCAGGATAGTATCTGTATTGCAATGAAATGAGCACTGATAGTGCTAACACCACACATTGCCCTTGCAGTACTATCCTGGTCCAATCCAAATTACTAACATTGTTAGGACTGGTTATATGGTATGTGACTTGCATTGTCTATTGAGCTGATGAGTGTTTATGTTGTGGGCTGCTTCTATGTGATTGTGTGATATGTGGCTGTATCTGTATGTGATGTTTGAGGTATTTGGTAAATCTTTCTCTCTCTGAATGGCTGCTATTGTGGCTAGATATCATGATGATCTTGCACAGTTGCTGCAGTTGTGAAGTTGTAGTGATCATGTGGTGAAAGGTAATAAGGAAGATCCAAGAGGATTGTTGTAGGTGCAATTGGATGAGCACTAAAAGTTCTAATACCACACATTGCACTTGCATCAATATACTAGACCAATCCTGATTACCTGCAGTGTTGAGAGGGATGTTGTTTTCAGTGGTAGCAGTGGTTACTTCTGTTTCTGATTTCTGGGACTGCTGGTTCTTTGAGAATGTTTTTCTTGTTGCTGGAGTATTAATTGGTGCATCAATGGACTAGACCAGTCATGCTTACCTGCAATATACTACAAAATCACAAAAAGTGTTAGTACAGAGTATGCTCTGTTCCATGAGTGTTCCTGATTTATACTTTCTCTGTTGATGTTTTTGTGTTCTTGGGAGATGGTGATTTGAGTTGCAGGTTTTGATTTCTTGCACATGCTCTTACTATTCTATCCATCAGAATTGGTATTGAGCAACTGTGGTGGAAAGTTTATCTTTTTGGCTCTCTTATGTCTAAAAGTTGGTGTGGCTTTAAAGTCAAGGTATATTTGTCCTCTTATTTGTGCAGGCAGGTCCAATTAACTATTGTAACGTGTCATTGAACTTAGAGCATGACTCAATTTTGAGAGGGCATCAACTGACAGTTAGCTTCTCTAAAGGCATGTGAATATTGCAAATCATCACATTGTTGTTTCAAAGTGGTGATCTTCTGTATCAGCATGCATAAGGTCCATGGTGAGATAGGTTTGCCAGTTAGCCACTGAATGAGCATTTGAGATTCAGTTTCTAGATGAATTTTAGTGTAGCCATTCTCAATACACCACTTGATACCAATGTAGGCTGCTTCAACTTCTACTAGGTTATTGGTACCTTCTCCCAAGGGGCTTGAAATTGCATGGATGAATTTTCCTTCATGATCTCTAATAATAATTCGAGCCCCAATTTTCCCAGGATTGCTCAGAGCACTGCCATCAATATTCACTTTAACAAAGCCCATAAGTGGTTTAAGCCAAGTGACCTGCTGTACAGTGGTATGGTGTTTCAGCATCTCTATGGCAGGGTATATCTCAAACCAATTAACTGGCTATTTGATATTGCCATAAGATGCTTTGAGCAATAGTATAAGATTAGAGTTGATGGAGTACAATACTCTTGTTATAGATAATGATTTTCCCCCATATTTAGCAGCACATCTGTTTTTTCAAAGGTTCCAACAGATTATAATTGGCATTGTGTCTAAAACCAGCTTTTGTACTTCATTGTCCCTTTTTTGGATCCACCATTTCATTAAAGTCATTCTTAAGGGTAGCATACAGCTTTGGATGCCCACTGGTGCATTGAAATGTTTCCAGATGACTCTAGCAAACTGACCAGTGCTAAATATGTGATCCACTGTCTCAGCCCCAGGCTTAATGCAGCAAACACTCTTGTTTACAGTAGGAGATACAAATTTAGCTACTCTATCATCTGTAGGCAGCTTATTTCTCAGAGCTCTCCATAAGCAAAAGGACCATTTAAAGGGGATTTTCCTATCCCATGTCATTTTATTAGTGAAAAGGACCTGCTTCTTTTCTCTCAGGACAGACCATGCTGATGCACAAGAAAATTCACCTGAGGTATTAAGTTGCCATACTGCTTTATCAGGGAGATGGGGGTTGTGATGAATCTGTGTTTGTATAATGTGTGGTATCATGTTCATGGGTGCTATTTGGTTTAGCTTCTGGATGTCCCATTGTCCATCATTCCAAAGTTGTGAAACTTTGATGTTGCCAGGTCTACCACCATCTTGCTTTAAACTAGCTAAGTTCCCAATGCCAAGCCAATTGTCCCACCACAAGCTACAGTTCCTTGAATGTAATCTCCAGTAGATATGGTTGTCAGCTGTTTTCTTGTTGATCATCATCTTTATCCATGCTTGGGATTGCCCTGAATCCCATTTTTTTGATATAAGATGTGATCTTTTGCAATATTTGACAAGAAGAAACTGGCTTCATAAGGTTTGTTTTGTTCTACACCACTATCACTGTTTATATTCTATGGCTTTACAAATTTCATGTATGGATCTTAAACCTATACCACCTTCTTCCATATCATAGGACAGTTTGTGCCATGAAGCCCAGTGATATTTGTTTCTTTCTTTGTTCATTCCCCAGAAGAAATTTGCAGCCATCTTTTCAATTTTCTTTAGGATAGTCTTTGGTGTGATACAACTGATAAAAGATGTATAGGAAGTGATTGAAGAACATGTTTGATCAAGGTGAATCTGCCTCCATATGATAGTAATCTACCTTGCCAACCTCTGATCCTGCTGACCACTTTGGAGATGAGAATGTTAAAGTGGACAATTCTTTTCCTGCCAATGTAGAGAGGGCAACCTAAGTAGGTGATGGGTGATTCCTTCCTGATAAAACCAGTTACCTGCTGAATTCTTTTGATTGTGTACTGAAAATCAAAAGGGGTAGTGAGAAAGTGACTTTTGTTTTTGTTGATTTATTGACCAGATGTCTACTCATAATTATGAAGAACTTTCATATCTTTTTGCAGTGATTTCCTACATCCAGATGTGAAAATGATCACATCATCAGCAAAGCTCAAGTGTGTGATCTGAGGTCCTCTTTTTTCCACATAGAAACCATTGAAGAACTGGTCATGTGTGAGATTATTCAACATTCTTGAAAGCAGCTCAGCCCCTAATATGAATAATGAGGGAGATAGTGGGTTACCTAGTTTGAGGCCTGTTGTTCACTGGAGAAAACCATATCTTGTGCCATTAACAATTACAGAATACCAATTGTTGAGTAGTGTTCTCCACACCATGTCAATGATCTATTCACTGAAGCCCATCCTTCTTATCATGATGTAGGTGAAAGACCATGAAACCCTGTCATATGCTTTTGCCATATCCAACTGGATCTCTACATTTGCACCTACATTTGATTTTTTGATTTCTTGGACAATCTCTTGTGCAAGAATAATGTTCTCAGCAATACTTTTGCCCTTTACAAAGCTAGTTTGGTTAGGAGAGATGATTCTAGGGATGATGGTTGCCAGTCTGGAACATATGAGTTTGGATATGATATTGTTGATGAAGTTACTCAAGCTGATTGGTCTGAATTCAGCTAGAGTATTAGGGAATTCCACCTTGGGAAGTAACACCAAACATGTCTATGTCATATATCTGGGCAGTGATTGACCACAGAAGAAAGCATTTATCATATTGAATGATTTTCCAACAGTGTTGGAAGAACTTTCCATTAAGGCCATCAGGACCAGCAGCAGTGGTGGGATTCATTGAAGAAACAATGTTTTTGATTTCTTCTATGGTAGGTTCTTTATTGAGAGTGGCATTGTCTGAATCTGTAATCAATGTTGGTATGAAGGATAAGAGGTCTTCCCTAATTATTCCCCCAGTATCAGTGAATCTGTAATCAATGTTGGTATGAAGGATAAGAGGTCTTTCCTAATTATTCCCCCAGTATCAGTGAATAAGTTGTGGAAGTGATGACAAGCTGCTTCACCAATTGCTTCATCTCCATATATCCAATCATCATCCTCATTTTTAATCTTATGGATATAAAGCTTCCTTCTCTTGGCTCTGATCAAGCTGTGAAAGTATTTGTAATTAGCATCTCCTTCTTTGAATCATTGCAACTGAGTTTTCTGTTTACGCACAGCTTCTTCAATCTTCAAATGTCTAACATATTGAGCCTTGAGTTCATAGGTTGTGGCTCTATCTCTCTCTTTGATAGATTGTTCCCAAGTTTCCTCTGTTTTTCTGAGTTTTTCTTCAAATTCCGTTGCTTTTTGGAAAATGTCACCATATTCTTGCCTTAACCATTGGGAAAGAGCAGTGCAGAGTGCTTTTGTTTTTTGGTTAAAGATCCACATTGCATTTCCACAGTAACTTCTATTCCAAACTTCCTGAACAAGTGGTAGGAAGGAAGCATTTTCAGTCAAGAAATTCAAGAATTTGAAGTATGTAGTGGCATTGTTTGGTCTGACATTCAATTCCATGAGAAGGGGTGAATGATCTAATCCTGTAGCAGCCAAATGAGTAATGGTGCTAGCAGGATGTGTAGCAAGCCAATTGTCATTGGCTAGGCCTCTATCCAATCTTTTCCGGACAATTGAGCAAGGACCTCTACCATTAGACCAGGTATATTTAGGTCCATAGTAGCCTAGATCAGTGAGTCCACAGTCTTCAATCATGCTCAAGAAATCCAGACTTTTGTTGATTTGATAAGGAATACCACCTATCTTTTCTTCAATTGATGCTATCACATTGAAATCTCCAATAACACACCGTGGGACAGTAGAGTTCAATGCTTTGGATCTGAGAGTATCCCATAGTGATCTCCTTAGTGCAGGTTTACATTTGGCATAGATAACAGTGATGTGTAGAGTGTCAGCAGCCTCAACATGTATAAGTTCTACTGTGATCTGTTGTTCATCATGGTCAAAAACAACAGCTGAGAAATTCTGATCCCAGAAGATCCATATCTTATTGTTGATGTTTGTGGATACATGCTGCATGGATAATTGGTTTTTGTAGTGGTTGATGTGAGAGGTATCTAGGAAAGGTTATAGGATAGCTATGAAGGAGAGTTTGTGGATGTGTTTTAATGTTTTGAGTCTCTCAATGGCTCCAGAGGTTCTAATACTTGTGATATTCCAAGTGAGTCTGCTAATCATTAAAACTGGGAGAGGGGTTTGCTTTTTGGTGGGGCAGTGTTGCTTCTTGCAATTTTGCTTCTTGTAAGCCTTGGTGATGGATTATAGGCTCTAGGAGATAGACCATGGTTGTTAATCACATCATGCTGTTGGTATTCTCCATTGATGGCATCCACTAGGAGGTCACAGTGTTGTTCATCCTCTGATGCTTCACCAAGGTCACCTTCCTCCTCAACTCTTCCACTCATCTCATCTTCTAAGAGGATAGGCCTGTATTCATCAGGTTCTGGGGGGTGCTTATTCATAGGGCATTCTTCCAAGAGGACAGAGGCATTGGCTTGTGATTGTTTGTTCTGAAGAGAGGCAGTTTCTTCTTTATCTTCATGGGCTTTAGCTTCCAGTAAATGTTGTGATAAAGATGGATCAATCACAGTGTCTTTGTATGATAATGACTTTTTAGCAGAGCCAGTCTCAAGGTTCCCTTGTAGTTGTGCAACTGGACCTTGAGGTGAAAAGGTGAGATCCTGAGGATTTTCAGTTGGTTCATTAATGGTGATCCCTGTGTTTTGTTTTCTCATGGCTTTTTTTTTCTTCTGGCTTGGTTTATTTTTGGATTTTGGGGATTGTATGCTGAAGTTTGCTACTGCAGGAGCTTTTCCTTTCATGAGTCTCCTTGTAACCTCATTGTGCTGATCTGGTGGATCTTTATCCGAGCTGCTTAACTCACAAACATCTTCTTTCCTTGTAACTGAGTGTATGTCTGTGTTATCAACTGGGACAGGCATAGAGGTGGGAGGTTGGTCCATCCTATGGTCAGTCAATTGTGCATTTGCACACTCATGCAAAACATGAGGAATCCCAGCCCCAAAAGGTGCCCCAACCTCTATTGATCTAGGTTTCTCTTGACAAAAATCCATTCCTCTAGTAACTTTGACAGCATAATTGACAAGGGGGATATGGGGGTGGGATACAAGTTTTTGAGCCCTAGAAGTATTGGTATGGGCCATTGCTTCTGAGGTAACCTGATGAGGAGTAGAGCTAGTACTTGGCTATGTGATTTTGCTGAGTGACAGATTGGATGCAGCAGCAGGTTGTGCTACATTATGCTTTGGTAGGAAAATTTGTTGCTGCTTCTTGCTAGTTTGGGAGGTGCCTTTGAAGTGTTTATTCTTTTGTGTTTTCCATTCATCATTGGAAGGAGGGGCTCCTGTTGTTTGATGTTCTGCACTTCTCTGAGGTTCCTCTGTTGTTTGGCCATTATGATCCTTTGCTGCTACATGTAGTGTAGGATTCTGAATTCTTACCTTCTGAGGACCTGTTGTATGACTATCTTTGGTGGAATTTTAAGTGGAGAGTTGTGGAGTGTTGGTGACAACTGCTGCTTCATCCTTTTTCCTCTGGTGATCCTCTTTCTTCAATTTAGTTTGACAAGTGTGAATAGCATGACCTTGGTGTTTGCAGTATATGCAGTATTCAGGGAGATTATCATATTGGATCTGTAGCCATTGCCCCTCACCATTGACATCCTCATCATAGCCTAGCCATACATGGGTAGGTCAATCTTTAGTGAGGTCCATCTGTATTTTAACCTTGGCAACACTACCTCTGGCTTTTTGAAAAGAAGCAAGGTCTAAGAAGAGAGCTTTGCCAATAGGTGATAGCAGTGGGGTTAAGATCTCCATATAGTAAAGGTAGTTCTGGGATGACAATCCATATAGGTACAATTGGTGAGTCTTCATTAGGTTTAAAGGCAGGATTCCAACTTCATCAGTTGTCCTTGGATGTACATGTACTACTTAATCCAAACTGTGGCATGATCATATTCATTATCCATATCAATGCAAACCGTTCTAGCATTGAAGTGTGTTATTTTAACACCACCTCTAAGTTCAGTTTGGGCTATGAAGCTCTTTCTAATCACCTCCATTCTTGGCATGGTGTTGAGGAATTTTCCTACCATAGTGAACTACATCTTTCTGCAAATTTGATCATGTAGTCTTCTCTTTTGACAATCATAGAAGGTTTCCCTTGCTTTGTGGTAATGACTGGTGGAGTGAATTTTACTGGAGCAATTTCAGCTTCATGTCTGGCTCTTAGTCTAGTGACAAATGATTGAGTTACAGTAGGAGGAGGTGGAGTTGAATTGGTTTGTGTTTTACCTTTTGTGCTACTGGTGGTTGGTTGAGGTGGCTTGGTGGTGGTTGGTGTATCTTGAATTGCTGGTGTTGCACTAGGTGGGGCTAGTGAATCTCTAATTGGTGGATTTGGTCCTTTTTTGCAGTTTTTTGGCTCGTCAAAGTTAGAGGAAATCTTAACTGGAGCTTGTGCTGATGTTGAAGGCTGTATCTTGGTCTGGTTTTCCATAGTAGATGACAGCAGAACAACATCATTGGTGGCCTTAATATCTGGGGGAGGTGGTTGAGTTTGATCACCATTGTGCGTATCTATTTCTGAGAGAGCAGCAACATTGCCAGCATTACTGGTACTTGTGGAAGCATTGGAGTTGGGGTTTGCTGCCTTTTGAGATACCTGAAGCACTAGGTCATTACTATCGATAAGCCGTGCTTCAGTAGAAGGAGGAGGCCTATGATCATCAGACTTTTGAGGTGATTCTTGCATATTTGATTGACGACTAACTTCCTTATGAGCTAGAGATTGTTGAGGAGTAACATGATCCCTCAATTGGCCCTCATACGTGTCTTGTGCATTTTGTTGAACACCTGGTGGGCTTGACACTGTTGCAATTTCTTTTTGCAATATTGTGACGATTGGCTCAATAGTAATTTGGTGTGATGGTCGGAAATGAATCTCCTGAATAGCAGAAATTAATTTGCACTGTTTTTTGGCAAATTTGTTTAGTGGAACACTTTGCTCGACCAACTGGTGTGTTTCCGGGCAGTTCAGATGGTCGGAACTCCCATTTCTGGCGGTGAAAGCTTCCAAAATTTGGTGGGGAGATTGCTGTGGCCTTGGAGAAAGATCTCTTGTACTTGGAATGGCTCAATTTGGCTTAGAATCAAGTGAGGAAATGTCGAGAGCTCCCAGGAAATATTTTGCTACAGTGATCCCAACGGTCGCTTGCAAATCTGTAGCAGCTGGGTTGACGATTTGAGATGAGGTTTGTTGAGGGTGGTGCGCAATTGAAAGATGCTTTTTTTGAGACTGGTCTGGTGGTTTTTCACCGGTGGGCGCAGGCGAATCGAGCATTTTAGCTCAGACGCGGTACTGTTCACTCGCGTTAATGAAAGGGGCTATTGTTACTGCTATGCTGTCTCTAAGGTTAGGGTTAGGGGTTATAGGGAGAAAGGGCTAGTTTATTATGGGTCGTTGATCATTTGAGATAAACGACAAAGATTAAATAGGAAATTGGGTGTGTCAAAGGTAATTGGTCATTTGGTTGGGCTGTCGAGAAATCAAAGAAGTGGGTTGAGTATTTGGGCCTATAATTTTGGTTTGAAATTAGCCTCGTATTTTGGCTGTAAATTTAAATATGCGAATTTCGATTAAAATTATTTATAAAAATAATTAATAAATAATAAAAACGTTACTTATGCAGTAAAATGATTGGAAATAATAGCTTCGTGTTATAAAAATACAAATATGCTATTTTAGTGTAAACAATGTAAATAATGTAGTTATGTATCGAATATAAGCTATTATTGCAAAATTGTATAAATAGCTCAAAAATACAAATGTAATTATATAAAATGGAGTAAAAATAATATAAAACATATATGTGGATGTAAATTTCACGACCCAAATCCCAAACCCGGTCGTGATGGCGCCTCTCGTGAAGACAAGGCCAGCCAATTCGAACCATAACTCATTTTAAGCAGTTAATTTAACAACAGAACAACACAACATAGCTTAATAGCAGTCATTTGCGGAAAAACATAGTGAACCATCCCGACTACAGCCCAAACCGGGGTGTCACAAAGTCATGAGCAACTAATGAAATCCTAATAACAAAATTTCTATTACATTATCTCTGGCACAATTAGTTGGAGAAAGTGGAAATAACAATATAAAGAGATACGGGGCTGCGGACGCCAACAGCAACCTCGTAGTCTCTGAGTCACCGCTCTGACAATCGTAGTCAATGCCTCAGAGCGGAATCAATAACGCCTAAATCTGCACAAATGGTGCAAGGAGTAATGTGAGTACTTCCAACTCAGTGAGTAGCACATATAAATAATGACTGAAAGTAAGGAAACACGTAAAGCACAAGGCAATACATTATGAAGCAGTAAATCATTATTTGAAAATAGTAAATCAGTAAGAAATCATTTAAAAATCTTCCCAGCTTTGGTTACCAGTTGCCATTGTTACCAACAGTAACCTACAGTTGTCATTGTTACCAACCGTAATATTCCAGGGCTCAGTATCAATCTCACAGCTCTGGTTAACAGTTGTCATTGTTACCAACTGTAATATCTCTGCTTACCGATTGTCATTGTTACCAACCGTAACCTACAGTTGTCATTGTTACCAACTGTATTATCTCTGGGTACCCTTCGCTCACTGGGGGTGTACAGACTCCGGGAGGGGCCCCTTACGGCCCAAGCGCTATATCAAGCCACCTCGTGGCATACATCTAGGCCCTCGGCCTCATATCAATCAAGCCACCTCGTGACGTATGTACAGTATCTCAGGCCCTCGGCCTCATATCACTCAATAAAACCTCACACCTGGCCCTCGGCCGCACTCAGTCAGAAAATCATCACAAGCTCCTCGGGCATAGTAAAACAGTAGTTCTCAGCCCAAACATCATTTCAAATATTATGTAAATCTCAAAACTGAGTAAAAAGTGGCTGAGTTGTACAACAGTGGAAACAACATCACTGAGTTGAAGTAATAAGTACAAATAGTGAGAAAATTGTTTTGGAGGGTTCAAACAATTGGCACGAAGCCCAAATATGGTAATCAGCCCAAAACATGATGATATCAAATAGGTTTCAATCAAATATGTAGTGAAAATCATCAATCGGGACGGACCAAGTCACAGTCCCAGTAGTAAACTACTCCACGCTCATCATCGAGCGTGTGCCTCACTTCAATATAGCACTACGATGTGCAAATTCGGGGTTTCGAACCCTCAGGACATCATTTACAGTCACTACTCACCTCAAACCGGCTAAATTTCTAGCCCACGACGCCTTTGCCCTTCGATTTGGCCTCCACGTGCGTCGAATCTATCCAAATTCAGAACAATTACGTCACAATATGTTGAGGGAACAAAGCCCATGCGAAAACAATCAATAAATACTAAGAAATTCAAAAATTAGCAAAACCCGAGCCCCGGGCCCACTTCTCGAAGTTCAAAATTTTTCACATCAATGGGTTCCTTATCTCCCAACGAGTTCACCCATACAAAAATTATGAAATTCCGACGTCGGATTGGCTTTCAAATCTTAAATTTTCGTTCATGGAAGATTTGGTAAAAAAAATCTGGTTTTTCTTTCATAGATTCATGGATTCATGATGTAAAAGAGTATGGAATCATGATCTATGAAGGACTTATGATGAAGAACACTTACCTCCTTCAAATTTGTGGAAAACCTTCTAAAAATCGCCAAACCGTGCTCCCCCAACTCTATTTTGTCAAAATGGTCAAAACCCCCGTTTTCATAGTACTTTTCTGCCTCGGGCGCCAGGCGCTGCCTGTGGCGCTGGTTCCAGTAGCCACAGAATTCCTGGCACAGAAATAGGCATAACTTTCTCATACGATGTCCGAATTAGACGATTCTTTTTGCTATGACTCCAAAATTTCGATACGGATCTAATGCTTCAACTAAAACTGAATTTGGAGCCCATTTGTATATTATGATACCACTTATTCATGAAAAGACGACATCGACACATTCTTGAAATGACCAAGTTAAACTCCATCAACCATCCAAAATCCATTCGAGGCCCTCGGGACTTCAACCAAATATATCAACAAATCTTAAAACATCATATGGACTTAGTGGAGGCCTTAAATCACATCAAACAACGCTAAATACATGAATCATACCCCAATTTAAACCTAATAAACTAACAAATTTCAACTTCTACATTCGATGCCGAAACCTATCAAATCGAGTCCGATTGACCTCAAATTTTGAACACAAGTCATAAATAACATAACGGACCTATAAAGATTTTCAGAACAGGATTCCAACCCCGATATCAAAAAGTCAACTCCTCGGTCAAACTTTCCAAAAATCTTATATTTTCCAACATTCGCCAAAATGCGTTGAATTGTCCTACGGACTTCCAATTTCAAATCCGGACATGTGCCTAAGTCTGAAATAACCATACGAAGCTATAGCAACTCTCGGAATTCCATTCCGACCCTCGGATCAAAATCTCGCCTAACAACCGGAAATCGCCAAAATACTACTCCACCAATTAAAGCCTAATTTTACACCGGACCTCCAAAACCAATTCTGATCACACTCCTAAGTTATAAATCACCTCTCGAAGCTAACCGAACCATCGGAACTCACATCCGAGCCCTCTAACTCAAAAGTCAACATCCGGTTGACTTTTCCAATTTAAACCTTCTTAAAAGAGACTAAGTGTCTCATTTCTTACCAAACCCACTTTGAACGCAAACTACTCAACTCGATCACATAAAACACGGATAACGAAGCATAATAAAGCAGAAATGGGGAAAACGGAATGGTAACTCACGAGACGACTAGCTGGGTCGTCACATTCTCCCCCACTTAAACAAACGTTCGTCCTCGAATGAGTCAAGAAACATACATGAAGTCTCAAATAGGTGAGGGTATCTGCTCCGCATCTCTCGCTCGGTTTCCCAGGTAGCCTCCTCCACGGGCTGACCTCTCCATTGAACTTTCACTGAAGCTATCTCCTTGGACCTCAACTTCTGAACTTGACGATCCAAAATCGCCATTGGCTCCACCTCATAGGTTAAATTATCATCCAACTGAATCATGCTAAAGTCTAAAATATGAGACGGGTCCCCAATATACTTCCGGAGCATAGAAACATGAAATACTAAGTGAACACTCGACAGACTGGGTGGCAAAGCAAGCTCATAAGCCACCTCCCCGATTCTCCGAAGTACATCAAACGGCCCAATGAATCGAGGACTTAATTTCCCCTTCTTCCCGAATCTCATAACACCTTTCATGGGCGAAACCTTCAGCAAGACCTTCTCGCCAACCATGTAAGACACATCTCGAACCTTCCCATCGGCATAACTCTTTTGCCTCGATTGTGCTGTACGGAGCCTCTCCTAGATTGTTTTCACCTTCTATACAGCATCCTGAAGCAAGTCAGTCCCCAATAGCCTAGCTTCGCCGGGCTCGAACCAACCAACCGGAGATCTACACCGCCTCCCATACAGAGCCTCATACGGAGCCATATGAATACTTGACTAGTGGCTGTTTTTATAAGCGAACTCTGCAAGCGGTAGAAATTCATCCCATGAACCTCCGAAATCAACAACACATGCACGCAACATGTCCTCCAGTATCTGAATGGTACGTTCTGACTGCCCATCCGTCTGAGGATGAAATGTTGTGCTCAATTCCACCTGAGTACCCAACTCCCTATGCACGGCTTTCCAGAACTGCAAAGTGAACTGCGTACCTCTATCTGAAATGATAGAAACTGTAACACCATGCAGCCAGACAATCTCTCGGATATAAATCCTTGCCAACCGTTCTGAAGAATAGGTAGTACACACAGGAATGAAGTGCGCGGACTTGGTCAGCCGATCCACAATCACCCAAATAGCATCGAACTTCTTCAAAGTCCGTGGGAGTCCAACAACAAAGTCCATAGTGATCCGCTTCCATTTCCACTCGGGAATAGCTATCTGCTGAAGCAAACCACCTGGCCTCTGATGTTCATATTTTACTTGCTGACAGTTGAGACACCGAGCTATGAATCCCACAATATCCTTCTTCATCCTTCTCCACCAACAATGTTGCTTCAAGTCCTGGTACATCTTTGCGGCACCCGGATGAATGGAATACCGTGAGCTATAGGCCTCCTCCAGAATCAACTCTCGGAGCCCATCAACATTGGGTACACAGATCCGGCCCTACATCCTCAACACTCCATCGTCGCCGATGGTCACATCTTTAGCATCATTATGCTGGACTCTCCTTAAGGACAAGCAAATGGGGATCGTCATACTGACGCTCCCTGATGCGATCATATAATGAAGACCGAGAAACCACGCAAGCCAATACCCGATTGGATTCTGAGATGTCTAATCTCACAAACCTATTGGCCAAGGTCTGGACATCGACTGCGAGAGGTCTCTCTCCAAATGGAATGTATGCCAAACTCCCCATGCTCACTGCCTTTCGGCTCAAAGCATCAGCCACCACGTTGGCCTTTCCCGGATGGTATAGTATAGTAATATCGTAATCCTTGAGCAATTCCAGCCATCTCCGCTGCATCAAATTTATAACCTTTTGCTTGAACAGATGTTGAAGGCTAAGGTGATAAGTAAATACCTCACAAGATACGCCATACAAGTAATGCCTCCAAATCTTTAAAGCATGAACTATGGCAGCCAACTCCAAATCATGCACGGGGTAGTTCTTCTCATGAGGCTTCAACTGACGAGAAGCATAAGCAATAACTCTACTTTCCTGCATTAGTACACAACCGATCCCAATTCTTGAGGCATCACAATACACGGTATACGAACCTGAGGCTGATGGTAGAACCAATACTGGAGCTGTGGTTAAGGCTGTCTTGAGCTTTTGAAAGCTCTCCTCACACTTGTCCGACCATACAAATGGAACACCTTTTTGGGTCAATTTGGTCAAGGGCGACGCAATGGATGAGAAACCCTGAACAAACCGGCGATAGTAGCCTGCCAACCCAAGAAAGCTACGAATCTTTGTGACTGAGGACGGTCTAGGCCAACTCTGAACCGCTTATATCTTCTTTGGATCAACCTGTATACCCTCGCTGGACACTACGTGTCCTAAGAAAGCCACTGAACCGAGCCAAAACTCACACTTAGAGAATTTTGCATACAACTTTTCTTCTCTCAATCTCTGCAATACAACTAGCAAATGCTCTGCGTGCTCTTCCTGATTACGCTAGTACACCAGGATATCATCAATAAATACCACAACGAACGAATCTAGATAAGGCCAAAATACATTGTTCATCAACTGCATGAACGCTGCTGGGGCATTGGTTAGCCCGAAAGACATAACAAGAAACTCATAGTGACCATATCTAGTCTGGAAAGCAGTCTTAAGAATATCCGCATCCCTGATCTTTAACTGGTGATATCCTGAACGGAGATCAATCTTAGAGAACACTCGTGCTCCCTGAAGTTGGTCAAATAAATCATCGATGCGAGGCAAAGAATATTTGTTCTTAATTGTTGCCTTGTTCAGTTACCTATAATCGATGCACATTCTCATCGTGCCATCCTTCTTTTTCACAAACAGAACCGGTGCACCCCAAGGTGACACACTAGGCCGAATGAACCCCTTATCTAGGAGTTCCTGAAGTTGCTCCTTTAATTCTTTCAACTCTGCTGGTGCCATTCGATACGGTGGAATAGAGATGGGCTGAGTGCCCGGCACCAGGTCAATACCAAAATCAATATCCCTGTCCGGTGGCATGCCTGGCAGGTCTGTAGGAAATACATCGGGAAAATCCCGCACAACTGGAATAGAATCGATGCTTGGAGTCTCAGCTCCAACATCCCTAACAAACGCTAGGTATGCAAGGCAACCCTTCCTAACCATACGCTGGGCTTTCAAGTATGATATCACCCTACTAGGAATATAATCAGTCATGCCACGCTAATCGATCCGCGGCACACCCGGCATAGCCAAAGTAACTGTCTTAGCATGACAGTCTAAAATAGCACGACATGGAGATAGCCAATCCATGCCCAAAATAACATCGAAATCTACCATGTTCAGTAGCAATAGGTCCACTCGGGTCTCCAGACCCCCAATAGTTACTACACATGACCGGTACACACGGTCTACCACAATAGTGTCGCCCACCGGGGTAGACACATGAACAGGTAAAGCAAGAAACTCCCGGGGCGTACTCAAATAATGAGAAATATATGAGGACACATATGAATAGGTGGAACCGGGATCAAATAATACAGAGGCATCTTTGTGGCAGACTGAAAAAATGCCTGTAATAACGGCATCTGAAGCACTAGCATCTGTCCTGCCTGGGATAGCATAAAATTGAGCCTGGCCACCGCCTGCTCGACCTCCCCCTCTAGGGTGACCTCTGGCTACCTGACCTCCACCTCTAGCTGCCTGGGTGGGTGGTAAAGTAACTGGAGCAGAAGTCGAGGGCTGACCCCTCTGTTGAGGCGATCTAGCACCACGATGAGGACATTGCCTCCACACGTGACCCATCTCGCCACAATCATAACAACTGCCTGGTGCTCTAGCAGATGCACTTGGCCTAGGAGGACCCTGGGCCAACGGAGCATGAGCTGGAAGGGCACTGAGTGATGACTGGCCCTGCTGCAACCCATGATGACCACGACCTGCAGATGCCCCATGGTATTCTGGACGGGCTGGCTGAGCAGGCCTAAAGGAACAGCCTCTACCCTGCTGAAACTGGCCTCTCGAAGGAGTACTACTGTAACTACCCGGTCCTCGAGGCCTCTTAGCCTCCCTCTGCTCTCGCTCCTGACGGTGAACTGTCTCAATCTCGCGAGCTATATCAACCACCTCCTCGAAGGTAGCACCCAATACTCTCTCCCTGGTCATGAGGATACGAAGATGATAGTTAAGGCCATCCACAAACCTCCTGATCCTTTCACGATCAGTCGGTACCATCCAGACAGCATATCGAGCCAACTCAGAAAATCTTGACTCATATTGTGACGCTGTCATATCCCCCTGTCGTAGTCACTCAAACTGTCTGCACAGCTCCTCTCTGCGAGACTGCGGCACATACTTCTCCAAGAAAAGAGCGGAGAACTGCTGCCAAGTAAGGGGCGCTGCATCAACTGGCCTATGCCTCTCATACGCCTCCCACAAATTAAAGGCAGCTCCCGTAAACTGAAAGGTGGTGAATGCCACACCACTAGACTCAAGAATCCCGGCTGTCCAGAGCATTCGCTGACACTTGTCAAGAAAACCCTGGGCATCCTCGCCCTCAGCATCACTGAATGACGGATGCTGGAGTCTGCCAAACCTCTCAAGGCGACGCTACTCATCATCTGGCATAACTGGTACTATGAATTCCTGAGCTGGTGCAACTGGTTGGGCTGGAGGTGCCCCCGGCATCTGAAGTCCCTGTACTACTTGCTCAGGCGTACGACAACTGGAGTTTGATTGCCTCCCCCGGCCTGTGAAGTGGTTGCAGCTGTGGTGGCTGAAACCGCCTGAGCCAGGCCAGTGCAAACAGATAATATCTGAGCTAAGGTCTCCTGAAGACCTGGAATAGCGATAGGCACAGCTGGTGCCTGAACTGGTGCTGGTGGAGCCTGTTCCTAAGCTGGGGCAGCTGGTGGATCAACAGATGCTTCCCTCGCCGCTCTGCCTCTACCACGACCACGACCGCGTCCACGGCCTCTGGTGGCCTCAGTGGGTGTGTCAAAGGTAATGGGTCATTTAGTTGGGCTGTCGAGAAATCAAAGAAGTGGGTTGAGTATTTGGGCCTGTAATTTTTGTTTGAAATTAGCCTTGTATTTTTACTGTAAATTTAAATATGCGAATTTCGTTTAAAATTATTCATAAAAATAATTAATAAATAATAAAAATGTTACTTATGCAGTAAAATGATTGGAAATAATAGCTTCGCATTATAAAAATATAAATATGCTATTTTAGTGTAAACAATGTAAATAATGTAGTTATGTATAGAATATAAGCTATTATTGCAAAATTGTATAAATAGCTCAAAAATACAAATGTAATTATATAAAATGGAGTAAAAATAATATAAAACATATATGTGGATGTAAATTTCACGACCCAAATCCCAAACCCGGTCGTGATGGCGCCTCTCGTGAAGACAAGGCCAGCCAATTCGAACCATAACTCATTTTAAGCAGTTAATTTAACAAAAGAACAACACAACATAGCTTAATAGCAGTCATTTGCGGAAAAACATAGTGAACCATCCCGACTACAGCCCAAACCGGGGTGTCACAAAGTCATGAGCAACTAATGAAATCCTAATAACAAAATTTCTATTACATTATCTCTGGCACAATTAGTTGGAGAAAGTGGAAATAACAATATAAAGAGATACGGGGCTACGGACACCAACAGCAACCTCGTAGTCTCTGAGTCACCGCTCTGACAATCGTAGTCAATGCCTCAGAGCGGAAACAATAACGCCTAAATCTGCACAAATGGTGCAAGGAGTAATGTGAGCACTTCCAACTCAGTGAGTAGCACATATAAATAATGACTAAAAGTAAGGAAACACGTAAAGCACAAGGCAATGCATAATGAAGTAGTAAATCATTATTTGAAAACAGTAAATCAGTAAGAAATCATTTAAAAATCTTCCCATCTCTGGTTACCAGTTGTTATTGTTACCAACTGTAACCTACAGTTATCATTGTTACCAACTGTAATATCTCTAGTTACAGATTGTCATTGTTACCAACCGTAACCTACTGTTATCATTGTTACCAACTGTAATATTTCTGGTTACCGGTTGTCATTGTTACCAACTGTATTATCTCTGGGTACCCTGCGCTTACTGGGGGTGTACAGACTCCGGGAGGGGCCCCTTACGGCCCAAGCGCTATATCAAGCCACCTCGTGGCATACATCTAGGCCCTCGGCCTCATATCAATCAAGCCACCTCGTGACGTATGTATAGTATCTCAGGCCCTCGGCCTCATATCACTCAGTAAAACCTCACACCTGTCCCTCGGCCGCACTCAGTCAGAAAATCATCACAAGCCCCTCGGGCATAGTAAAATAGTAGTTCTCAGCCCATACATCATTTCAAATATTATGTAAATCTCAAAACTGAGTAAAAAGTGGCTGAGTTGTACAACAGTGGAAACAACATCACTGAGTTCAAGTAATAAGTATAAATAGTGAGAAAATAGTTATAAAAATCCCCGGAGGGTTCAAACAATTGGCACGAAGCCCAAATATGGTAATCAGCCCAAAACATGATGATATCAAATAGGTTTCAATCAAATATGTAGTGAAAATCATCAATCGGGACGGACCAAGTCACAGTCCCAGTAGTAAACTACTCCACGCTCATCATCGAGCGTGTGCCTCACTTCAATATAGCACTACGATGTGCAAATCCGGGGTTTTGAACCCTCAGGACATCATTTACAATCACTACTCACCTCGAACCGGCTAAATTTCTAGCCCACGATGCCTTTGCCCTTCGAATTGGCCTCCACGTGCGTCGAATCTATCCAAATTCAGAACAATTACGTCACAATATATTGAGGGAACAAAGCCCATGCGAAAACAATCAATAAACACTAAGAAATCCCAAAATTAGCAAAACCCGAGCCCCGGGCCCACTTCTCGAAGTTCAAAAAATTTCACATCAATGGGTTCCTTATCTCCCAACGAGTTCACCCATAAAAAAATTATCAAATTCCGACATCGGATTGGCTTTCAAATCTTAAATTTTCGTTCATGGAAGATTTGGTAAAAAAAATCTGATTTTTCTTTCATAGATTCATGGATTCATGATGTAAATGAGTATGGAATCATGATCTATGAAGGACTTATGATGAAGAACACTTACCTCCTTCAAATTTGTGGAAAACCTTCTAAAAATCTCCCAAACCGTGCTCCCCCAACTCTATTTTGTCAAAATGGCCAAAACCCCCGTTTTCATAGTACTTTTCTGCCTCGGGCACCACAGGTGGCGCCAGGCGCTGCCTTTGGCGCTGGTTCCAGTAACCACAGAATTCCTGGCACAGAAATAGGCATAACTTTATCATACGATGTCCGAATTAGACGATTCTTTTTGCTATGACTCCAAAATTTCGATACGGACCTAATGCTTCAATTAAAACTGAATTTGGAGCCCATTTGTATATTATGATACCACTTATTCATGAAAAGACGACATCGACACATTCTTGAAATGCCCAAGTTAAACTCCATCAACCATCCAAAATCCATTCGAGGCCCTCGGGACTTCAACCAAATATATCAACAAATCTTAAAACATCATATGGACTTAGTGGAGGCCTCAAATCACATCAAACAACGCTAAATATACGAATCATACCCCAATTCAAACCTAATAAACTAACAAATTCCAACTTCTACATTCGATGCCGAAACCTATCAAATCGAGTCCGATTGACCTCAAATTTTGCACACAAGTCATAAATAACATAACGGACCTATAAAAATTTTCATAACTGGATTCCGACCCCGATATCAAAAAGTCAACTCCTCGGTCAAACTTTCCAAAAATCTTCTATTTTCCAACATTCGCCAAAATGCGTTGAATTGTCCTACGGACTTCCAATTTCAAATCCGGACATACGCCTAAGTCTGAAATAACCATACGAAGCTATAGCAACTCTCGGAATTCCATTCCGACCCTCGGATCAAAATCTCGCCTAACAACCGGAAATCGCCAAAATACTACTCCACCAATTCAAGCCTAATTTTACACCGGACCTCCAAAACCAATTTCGATCACACTCCTAAGTCATAAATCACCTCCCGAAGCTAACCGAATCATCGGAACTCATATCCGAGCCCTCTAACTCAAAAGTCAACATCCGGTTGACTTTTCCAACTTAAACCTTCTTAAAAGAGACTAAGTGTCTCATTTCTTATCAAACCCACTCCGAACGCAAACTACCCAACTCGATCACATAAAACACGTATAACGAATCATAATAAAGCAGAAATAGGAAAAACGAAGCGGTAACTCACGAGACGACTAGCTGGGTCATCACAGTAAATAATAAATTTGGATGATGAAGTTATCACAAAGTAATTTTAAAAGGGTAACTAATAAACATTTGAACAATTTAAATGCAAGAAAATTAATTTTGAAATCTTAAAAATTATGAAAAAATACATAAATGACTCTTGTAAATTGGTGATGATCAAAAATGATATTTTAAAGTATATATGATAGTTATAAAAATATGAGGGCAAAATGGGGTATCAACAATGACCCGACCGGTTGTATTCTGTATTTGAGCCTCGTTTTTCCTTTTAAAACTTCCTCTGTGTGTATTTGTGGTTATTTCACTTGAGTGGATGGTTAATTAGGTTTCGGGAAGGTTTTGGATTGATTTGGAATATTTGATTCTTCGTTTGAAAGCTTAGGTTGGAAGTGTTGACCGAGGTTTAACCTTTATGAAAACTATTGCACCCTATTTTGCACAGGCCAAAACAAGATTCAACTAGTGGTTCATCTGTTGTTGATAAAAAGAGAGTCGCCACCTAATATTTAAGGTATACTAGGGTACCTATTTATCTATTAGATTATTATCCTATTGGTCTAGTTAATCGATGAGATTTAAGTAAGGGTATTGTTCTTCGAATAGGAAGGTGTTAGGCACCCCCTAAAATCTACCTAAGGTAGCTCGTTAGGACTTAGGCTAAATTTGAGGAACTAAATATCTATATTCTACTTAATTAAGTACTTAAGGTTTGAAACTATTCTAAGTCTCGTCTTAAAAGTCTAATACTTATTAAAAAAAGTGATATATTTGCTTTGAAAAAGGAGTCATAGGTTTTATAAAGTTTATTAACTTATGAAACAATATTAAAAAATAATTTTGCCTAAGGAAACGTTTTGTGAAAGATTTTCATGTTTGGAAAAGGTTTGAATACTTTATCTCTTATGAAAATGTGACTATCCACATGACTTAATGGGATAAAGTCATTTAGAAATATGTGTATGCTCTAAATTGAATAGATATACATACCTTTCTTAAGAATTGATTTGGAGTTGATTTTTGGAAACTCATTTTAGTTTGCAACCTCAAAATCATGTCTGGTTTTCTTTCTTGAAAATCGGCCTTGTATATACTCTTTCGATTCTTATTTTTCCCAAAGAAAGATTGTTTTCGCTTGCAAATCTGTTTTAAAATTTCAAATGTTTCATTAGAAAAGGAGTTAGCGTTAACAGAAATGGAATCTTATATAAGATAAATATGTGACTAAAGTATCGAAATTTTATAGTGAACATAGTATAAACTGTGATTCTCTTTTTTATTTACCTACGTTCCTTGGTTTACCTAGGTTCTTAGACTGGACCCTAGTATAATCCGCAAAGGACCCTAGACTGGAACTTGGTCTTGAGTTCCAAAGAACTCAGTAGGCCAGGTTCAATCATACATATAAAAGAAGATAAAGACCATTAGTGGGATAAATGATACTTCGGAGTTCACAAGGGTCTCGGGGACCCGAACAATGCTTGTGTTAGGAAAGGCCATCTTAACCACAAACTAGGTCCGGCCCCAAACACTCTTAATCACTTACACTTGCTCTTCTCTAAAAGTTTCGATCTAAATGAGGTATTCCCATAATAGTTAACATGAGAGCAGCAGTAGGCACAAAAGTTTCAAGTAGGCAAAATGGCCTCCGGATCACCTAAACTTGCACCCGTTTATCATACCGGTGCAAGAATTTAGAACTTTTTCATTTAAACACTTCAACTCGTACATTTCCACTATATTAAACCCTTCCGTCCATCCAACCATAGCGCATGTATTACAAATATTCATACGTGGCCATCTAATCAGCAAAAGATCACTAATATTGCTACACGTCAGGGGGAGCCAACCCCCCTAATTTTCTTATTCCTATTTTTTGTTTCTTTCTCTTTCATCTCACAACAGCTCGCCGAACTGTATCATAGAGAAAAAGCAATGACTGAAAAGAAGCGGTGAAGAATAACTCTCGCTGATGGCGCTAGAGGCTTCGAACTCTTGAATTTCTTGTAAATTTATAAGTGGTCATTGGGTTTCAGAATATTGGAGATGAGTTTCCACTAATATCTTCTTTTTAGTACAAAAATTACACCTTTTTGAATAAAGCAAAGAATTCTAGAAGGATTAATAAAATTCAAGAAAGAAAAGTCTAAATTGACGAGGAGATTTAATCATCTTCTCCACCACCACAACAACACAGAGCAGCCCACCACTAATCTCGTGAGAAAACCTCTACTATTCTATCGCCTCCAACCTTGTCCACCATTTTTTTCCACACTCATCACTTAACTCCTATTTCCAACTACATTAACCACTGGTCATAATCGTAAAAAAGTTGAAGCTCGCTATAACACTATAACCACCAACCATAATCATACAAAAATGCCTCATGGATAAACCTTCAAGTTGTCCCCTGGAACCACTAGTAATAATACATTTTCTCTAGAAGTTGTAAAAAAGAAAAAGATAAAAGGCTATCACGAAGTTAGGGAAGAGGATTTGGAGGAGAGGAGGAGAAGGGAGCAGCGAAGTGAGGGATTGGAGAAGATGGAGAAATTAAGGGGATCGAAGGGACAGAAGGAAGAAAAAGTGGAAGGGAGTGGTATTCGGCTACTTCTAATTTGGTCTATAAGTGACAATACTAGAGTTTTCAAATCCTACACTGTAAGTTGTTAAAGTTGGTAAGGTTTAACTTCTTTTCTGTAAGGTAATTTCAAGTGAAGGGTCACGCCACAAACCTGGGAGGCATGGCCAGTGATGACATCCAAATACACTTCTAAAAACTAAATGGACACGGTCGCATGCAATATAATTTACCAAAGTATAAGTTGGGGTCGAATCCCACAGAGAAAGAAATGTAGGCGCTTAGGCGTGTAAGAGAAATATCATTTATTCTGCTAAGCCAAACACTTAAAAAGGTTTTGAGAAAATATTTATGTCTAAATGCAAAAATATAAACTAACCTAGAAAGCAAGTAAAATGATCAATGGCTACAAGCATGGATGAATTGGGAATATTTAAGTAACGATCCAATGTATTTCAGGATTTTACAAATATGAGCGAGCTTATGTTAATTAGCATCGGGTAATAATTCTATATTAGCTTCTTCCAATGAATAACAAGACATTCTAATTGAATTATCCCTAAAAAAAAATAAGAGATTAAGCACATCCGAATATGGCTACAAGTAGTTCAATCCTATCCCTTGGTAGAATCTATAAAGTGAGGGTTAAAGCTCAAGTTCTTGTTACCTAATCTTTCCCAAGCCCAAATTTATATTTTCAAAAATAAATTTGAAGTCAACGGGCGAGTCCTAGAGTTAGCTAATCCAATTAGAAATATAAAAGAACATGAATAATTAAAGAAACCATAACTCACTTCAATATACAACAAAATCATTCAATACATAAGCATAACAAGATATTTAATCCATATTTTAAATATGGATATTCCCATAAACATGATTCAAGTGTTGGAAAAAAATATTACACACTTAGATAATCAATACAAAGCAAGGAAATGAAGAAATGATCATAAATGGCTAAGAAATTCTCAACCATCAGCTTCAAATATTCAAGACACAAGTGTGTGTGCAAGAACCCTAGCTCCAAAACTTGTGTTCTCTAGTCAAAAGATTGAAAAATAAGCCAAAGATGTCCAGAGATCGGCAAAGACGTGTTTCTAATAAGCTAGGTCGTGTATTTATGGGGTTTGGAATGGAGAAAATGTGAATTGTCAATCCAGCACAGGTCTAAAGCCTGTGGACCACTCATGCGAAACAATCCTCACAGGTGCGGTTTCGCAAAAGTGGAGTTTCATTTGCACATTCGAAACTTGTGGAGAATTGCCTTCTTCGCAGACGCAAAACATATTGCTGCAGAAGCGGCTCCACAAATGCAGATTATCAATCGCATATGCGATCTCAGTGGAAGGTTGCTATTTTCCGCAGATGCGGCCCTCTACTCGCAGACACGACATTGCAGAAGCGAACAGTGTTTCGCAGATGCGGTATCACTAAAGGGATTTGTACTTCATTCACTCCTTTTTGTTCAATTCCACTTCAATTGACTTTAACTCTTTTCATGGCATCATTTACATGAAAATCTAGCAATACACACTATAAAGAACCTCATATTGTTATTAAAGGACACAAAAACTAAAGATAAGAGACTAAAATAAATGGTAAAATCACCACTCATCAACACCCCCAACTTAAAGCTTCTACTTGTCTTCAAGAAAATCACAACAAAATATTCAACGAGGTTTTACCACTTAAAGCACAAGTAGCATCGCTATAATATCATTTTCCAATTAAGCACCATACTAATGGCTTTGGTTGGTACTAATAATTAGGCTCAAGCATGTGAACTTCAACAAAATAACTCCCTCATTTAAAGCCAACCTCAAGAATGTAATGGAGTTTTAAAATAATCAAGTGACAACAATCAAGCATCAAGAAGTGACTCAAAAGCACTAGTCTACTACATATTCTTGATTTACTGAATTCAAAATATATCAATGTCACAAATCCATCATAATCCATGTGCACTCACAAGAAAAAAAGTCCCAAAATCACCATATTACAATAACAACATAAGGGACAAATGCACTAAGACACTCACTCTCAACAAAGAATTTCAAGTGTTACAAAATATCATGCCATAAGCTTGCCCTTATTTTAATTCGCCGCCTATTCAAGAACAATCGATTGGAGATCCCATAAGGAGTTTATATGCTTGTAATATAGGCTTAGGAAGGGTAGGATAAGCATTTAGGATACAAGTCACTACACCCTCCTTGAACATTACTCACATTTGTCTTTCTTTTTGCACTTTGCTTCTTTTTAACCCAGATAGCCCTTATTTACATCTAATTACCAACATAGAACCGCCTTAAAGAACCTCTCTAATTTCCCAAGACTCCGTATTTTTTTATTCAACTATTTTCTTTTGGAGCTTGAGCACCTTCATATAAATAACTTTGAGGTATATGCTTCCACACACAATGTACATCTTCACCATTTTTCAATTAATACCAACACTCCCCCAACTTAGGCTTTTAGCGTCATGTTTAATATTCAAGGAGGGAAGGGTTCAAAAGAGGGAATTATTTCATAAAAAAGGTAAAGTATTGTAATGAGGTAGCCAAAGAAACGGTTAAAGTCTTAAAGGGTTAACTAGTGATAATATCTATTTAATGGTAGGCTCGAAAGGCTAAAGAGGATTTTTCAAATATCACAAAGAATGCCTAAGATCATCCCTCCAACCAAACATAATTAACATTAGCGTTGAAAGACCAACCGAGCAAGTTCTAGATGATAAAAATAAACACAAGAATTATTTTTAACAAAAACTAACACATATGGCACATGAACTAATCAAGACGGATCAATTTCACTTCTTACTAAGAACAATTACAGCAACATCATGTCAACTCGTGGGCCAAGAGTTAGAAAATGAGCCAAAAAGTTATCACAAAAATTATTCTTCCCTATGCAACTTACTTTTTCAAGTTACAACTAAAATTCGGAGGGGTATTTTTAAATCACACTTCACATTCAAGAGACTACTTTTATTAGTACGAAACAATTCAAAAGTCTCAGCATAACAAAACAAGACTAATTCCCTCAAGAAAGTCGTCATGCCATCCATCATAGGAAAAAGTCACCTGGTTCAACACAAAAACATTCCTCGGGAAAGAACCGTAACATAAAGAAAATCCAAGGAAATTTATTGAAAAGCATATTACTACTAAATAGATAAAAATCATGTATACTAAAAACTACTAAAGAAAATAAAATTAACACTAAAAGAAATAAAAATAAAATAACTAAAAAGTACTGAAGAAAGTAAATAAATAAAATAGAATAACAAAAGTGACTAATCTGCAAATATATGACCAATCACAAACTACGCCCGGCAAAGGCACATGATAAACAATAGTAAAACAAGCGCGGCAAGGGCACACAATATTCATAAAAAAGCATAAGCCTGGCAAGGGCAGAAGTTAAGCATCAATGTAAAAATAAAGTATACTCCCTAAAGCCACCCCCAACTAAAAACACTGCAGTGTCTTCACTGCACAATATTAAGATACAATAAGAGTAGTTTGAGGGTCTCCCTGAGGTCTGCATAAGACTTGCAGACTTCGGGAAAAGGCTAATCACTACCATTTAGAGCTCTCGGCCTCATCATCATCGGTAGCACCAGTATCAACATCAGCAGCATTCGACAAGAAGGAATACTCTTCAATATCATCTTTATCCTCGACCGGTATCTTCCTGTTCGGCTGGGCCCCATTTGAAGATGGCCTTGATGCCTCTCCACATCTTTATCATGAACTTGCCCTTCTTATTATTTCTCTCTTTCTCCTTTTGGAAGTCTGCCCGAAGATCTATATGTGCCTTGGCCATATTTCCATAGGCTGTCTCGAGCCTGTTAACAGAAGTTGCCAACTTCTCCCGAGACTTTGCCTGCTTCTTCTGGGCCTCCAAGTAGGTGTTTATTTCTTCTTGGTAAAGCACTCGGGTGTAGGCTGGAAGTGTGAGGGTCCACTAGGGAGCTGTGACACTAAGTCATGAATGGAGGCAAGCTAGGAATTTAGCATCCCAAATGGTCCCTCGGCCTGAGTAACTTGTGAGGAGGACCCCTCACCTACAACAATATCCATTTTCCTCTTCTTTCTCTTTACCGCACTGCCTTCTCCCATCACTCTCAATGGGTGAAAGGGATTGTCTGTCAGTATCAAATGGTCTCCATCCCATTTCTCAACCTGCGTACGTCGGCACAACTCTGTAATCAATGAAGGAAATATCAATGTCGAGCCACCTTAAATCACATACTCCTTCAGCTCCTGAATGATGTCGTGACCGACATTCACTTGAATGCCATCAAGGATGCAAGCAATTATCAGGGCCCTAGCATATGTGACATCAGACACGTTCCACAAGGAGACACTCTGCTTGCAATGATATACAACCACATTTTGTGCTTCAGCCGTGAAATCACCACATTTGATGCATGTTTTCCTTTTAGCCCAAGTCACTGTTTTACCTGTAGGACAAAGCTTTCGGACTAGCCAATCACCATTGTCGCATGTATCTCTTTCTTGCAATTGCTCGGGCGGATGATTTTGAAGCCCATAGACATCATTTATCTCTTCAACTCTAAATTTCAAAATCTTTCCCCTTATTGTAAGTTCATGGTTTTTGAAATGTTTAAACTTTAATTTATGTAAAATTCCCACACCCATTCCTCATTTGCCTTGCATGTAGTGGGGATGAAGCAGGTCCTGCCGCTTGAAACTAGCTGGCCATGGAATTCGGGAAGGAGCTCGGCCACTTTGCCATTAGCAATTCCTTTCTCAAGTTTGAGTTTATTTGTGAGGATATCATCATAATACTAGTTTTGACAATCAGAAGTCATGAATTTGTTGGCATCATAGTTCAAATCCTGAGCCACTTCCTAAATTTTGTGATCAAGCGGATCATTGTCGTTCATGTTCGCGTCCATTTTAAGCTCAAAGTAGCTTAAAAAATCAAAACAAAGTTAGTCGAGCATTAGAATCATGTTGAGCAATTTGAAACAATGCAATTAGGCCAAAGAATCAAGCCAAATAGGCCCAGTACGCCAAAGTTGCATAGCTACTATTTTTGCAAAAAAATGCCCAGTCACTGCTCCCACGAAAAAACCATCGCAGGTTCGGTTTCTCTTATGCGGAATTTCATGCGCTTCTACGAACTCTCACTGCTGACCAAAACTCGCACATGCAGAAAAGGCATCGTAGATGCAAGATCGCATCTGCGACACTATTTTCGCTTCTGCAGTGTTCATTACGGGAGTTCAAAAACCCAGCTACTGCCGACTCTTTTCATCTCAAACATGATTTTGGCATATGATTTATACTCGAGAATTCTGAATTAGTGCACTACATGAACAAACGACTTGACTCCACATGATTTCAAGGTCACTGGAAAGATTATTTCACTTGGACAATTCGTCGAACATATGAAAAGCATAGAGTGTATTGACTTTTCTTTAAAGCTTACAATGATCAAGAAGGGAAAACAATAGGCTGTAGGAAAAACAGCCATGGAGAAAAGAAACATAGATGAAGAAGAACAAAAAGTAGAGAAGAGATGAGAGTAGAGATAAAGATTATACCCGAGTTGTCTTGTGCGAGAGCAATAGCGTCACGAGCAGTAGATATGAATGTGAGAAATGAGAGGAGTTTGATTTCGGGGAAGGAGGGTTTTGAATTTTACCTGCTGAAGCATATATGGACTCTTTAAAACTACCCGACGACTCGCATCTGCGGATTTTAGACCGCTTCTTACGACCACGTTTTTGCGACATATGAACCGCTTCTCTGAAGTTACCGCATCTATGGTGTCATGGGCGCTTCTGCGAAGTTGCGTCTGCGCAAATGTTTACGCAGGTGAGATTGCTTCAGAATTCTGCTAGGCGGAATTGGGCAGCCACTGTTTTGGCCTATTCCAACACCTCAAACTCCTCAATTAAACTCCAAAAAATTCTGTAACTTTGCAGATTAGTCAAAAATAACATAATAAACTATTCTACAAAAGAAAATTTCGAAAACCGATAGGTTGCCTCCCACCAAGCGCCGCATTTAACGTCGTGGCACGACATGAGTCAACTTTACCACTTTTCTCTCCACTTGGAGGATATGAACTGGGCACCCAACTTGGAATGAAGCTTGTGACCACGAGCAGTGGGGGTGGTAAGTAAATTATCAAGCCAAACATCAATTTCTTCGTTTTGCATTTATTGTCTTTCTTTTGAGGCATGTCACTTTGTGTTCTTGAATATTCAAATTGCAAGATGTATGGCTCTTGTCTTTATTCTTTACACTCCCACATGGAATGAGATAATTGCCTCCCAACTTGCAATTTTTTCTGGATTTTGACATCCTCATTCCCCCCCCCCCC
>MCJB01049064.1:9654-80169 GCA_002018475.1 Nicotiana obtusifolia | reverse complement strand
CGGACTAGAGTCATTTTTAACCATCTTTTCAACTACATCGGTTGACTCTAATTCCATCTTTTTCCTGGCATCACAAACAAGCGTGGAGTCGGTTGGCGAATGCTTAATTCTTGATTCCTCAAAATGAAGCTCACTTAATTCCTCGAACTTTGACTTTTCTTGAGCTCTTTCCACACTTTCATGTTGGTGGGCATAGTGATCCTCAACCAATATTTTCATTTGATCTTCCAAGATACGGATATTCTCACCATTTTGAGTTAGTACTTGTTTCAATTCCTCGAGTACCAAGTTGTGCTTCTCCTCATTTTCAAGAATGGCCTCCATCATGAGCATCATCCTCTTATTTTGAGCATTTGAGAGTTCTTATTGATTTGGATGAAGTGCCAAAGAAGGATTTGCGGCTTCAACCTCTAAGGATGGTTCTTGGCTATCATTCACTTCCAAGGCTTTTTGGACCTCCAAAGCTTCTAGCATTTCTCCCATTTGTGAGTTCAACCTTTGAACCGCCAAATCATTTTGGAGACTATTTTTCAAAAGCTCCTCCAAGGCATTTTGCTTTTTGTTGCCTCCCTCAAGTAGGCATTCCATCATGAACTTAAACTCTCCATTTTGACCATGCTCAATTTCTTCCACTTTCATATCCCTATACTTGTCATCACAAAAAGTAGAATCATCATAGTGGGGGATCGGGGAAGGGAAGGACAAATAAGCACAATTATCCCAATGGCCATTTTGACCACCACATTTATCACAAATACTCTACTCATGGGATTGAGATTGTGCGCACAACCTGCCCCGGGAGAATTTAAATAATTTTTCCACGAGTATGGTCCTCTAGGACAAGAGTCATCAAAGTATGAACAACTACCATAGAATAATTTTCATTTTGCGATTCAATTTTTCAAAACTAAGAAAATCAACAAGAAAACAAGCAAAGATAAGAAAATAATTACACAAATATTCACAAGTTTGGACCAAAACACGTACGCTTACTTCTCAAACAACCTAAATACGCCGAATTATTCCCCGGCAATGGTGCCAATTTTGATGAAGTCCAAATCCACTACTAAAATGTAAATGGACACGGTTGCATGCAATATAATTTACCAACTATGAGTCGGGGTCGAATGCCACTGAGAACAATATGTTGGCGCTTAGGCGTGTAAGAGAATTATCACTTATTATGCTAAGCAAAACACATAAAAGAGTTTTTAGAAAATATTTATGTTTAAATGCGAATACGTAAACTAACAAAGAAAGAAAGTAAAATGATCAATGGCTACAAGCATGGATGCATTAGGAATTACACTCATGTAAAGATCCAATGTATTTCACGATTTTACAAATGTGAGCGAGTTTATGTTAATTAGCCTCGGGTAATAATTCTACATTAGCATCTTCCGAAGACTAACAAGACTTCCTAATTGAATTATCCATAAAACAATTACGAGATTAAGCACACCCGAATACGGCTACAAGTAGTTCAATCCTATCCCTAGGTAGAATTGATAAAGTGAGGGTTAATGTCTCAAGTTCTTGTTCATTAATCTTTCCCAACCCCAATTTATCTTTTCCAAAATCAATTCGAAGTTAACGTCGAGTCCTAGGGTTAGCTAATCCCATTGGAAACATAAAAGAACAAGAATAGTTAAAGAAACAATAACTAACTTCAATATAAATAAAAATCGTTCGATATATAAGCACAACAAGATATTTAATCCACAATTTAAAAATGAATATTCCCATAAACATGATTCAAGTGTTGGGAAAAAATAATACACACTTAGATTATCAATACAAAGCAAGAAAGTAAAGAAATGAACATAAATAGGTAAGAAATTATCAACCAAAAGCTTCAAATATTCAAGACCCAAGTGTATGTGCAAGAACCCTAGCTCCAAAACTCGTGTTTCTATTAAAGAGATTGAAAAATAAGCCAAAGATGTCTAGAGATCAGCAAAGACATATTTCCGATAAACTAGGTCATGTATTAATGGGTTTGGAATAGAGAAAATGTGAATTGTCAATCCTGCCCAGGTCTGAAGCCTGTTGACCGCGCCTGTGGAACAATCCTCACAGGTGCGGTTATGCAAAAGCGGAGTTTCATTCGCAGATGTGAAACATGGGGAGAATTGCCTTCTTAGATGATGTGAAACATATTCGCCACAGAAGCGACTCCTCAAATGCAAATTATCAACCGCAGATGCGATCCTAGTGGAAGGTTGCTATTTTTCGCAAATGCAGCCCTCTACTTACAGAGGCAAGCTCGCAAAAGCGAACAGTGTTTTTCGCAATTACGGAATCACTAAAAGAATTTGTACTTCTTTAACTCATTTTTGCTCAATTCCACTTCAATTGACTTCAACTCTCTTCATGGCATCATTTACCTGAAAATATAGCAATACACACATTAAACAACCTCATATTGTAATTAAAGGACACAAAAACAAAAGAAAAGAGACTAAAATAAATGGTAAAATCACCACTCATCAACTGGCACCTGGTGTTATACTCGGCCCGAGTGTACCACTTTGTAATTGGGAACTCTTGAGGGGTAGCCCTCAACATAGGCCAACGAGGCCTACCTGCAAGATGACAATACCAATCAAGACGACGAGTCCGTATTATGAATTACATGAAAATAACATCTCTCATCTGAGGGATAAACATATCCTAAAGCTTATATATATAATTGTGCAGGCCGACGAGGCCGCCATGAACTTCTATTGATAGACAAAATATACAGGAGTCATCTACAAGCTTATAGAGATAACTCAACTATATCATGGTCGGGATAGGGCCTCGACCTACCCATCAAACCTGTATATATAAAATGGACTCCAAGGTCTAGACCTGGTAACTCCTAGGAAGTAGAGCTTACCAACCAAGATGATGTTTGGCTCTGTCTACTGGAAAGGTCTATCCAGCTGTCTTTCAGGATCTGCAGGAATGAAATGTAGCGACCCTGACAAAAGGGACATCAGCACAAAATAATGTATCGAGTATGTAAGGCAATAGAATAACTAAAAGCTGAAACTAAACTAATAAAATAATAATCAAAGATGATCTGAAGATACACTTGCTTGTTGGTACTCACTCAACTCTCTCTCAATATAGTATGTTAAATAGCTGTCCTGCCCTATAAGGCCCGATACGTGTAACTGTTGTGCCATAGTAGGCTCGCTCATAGGCGCTCGACCAGACCAGGCTCTGTATCTCAACCATTCTAGGCTCGCTCATAGGCGTTCGGCCACATTGGGCTCGGTATATAACTTACAATTTGATCAGAGGTTACACAATAGGGGCCCGCCCACAGATTATAGCTCGATGGTGGTGAAGATACTGCAATATTGTACACACACACACACACACACACACACACACACATATATATATATATATATATATATATATATATAGCCTCTGCTCTCTTGACTGTAAGAAGACAATACTTAAGTGAATATAAAGTCCCGATAAGGGAGAATACTGTAACTTATGAGACTAGGATAATGTACACAAATACAGGAGTACGAACTTCTCTTTATGTCTCGTTATCCAACACATGTAGTTACGAGATCATGCAAAAATGAAAGAAAGGATTAGCGTTAACATACTTTAACCTCGTTGAGTCCTTAATACCTTCCAGGAAACTCTTCAAACAACTCAACTCAATCTACCATAGCATAAGGAGCTTCAAAATCAGTGTCGAGTAAAAGTTGTCCGTAACATAAGCTAGTAGCTTGTTTACGTAAATTCAGCAGCATCTCCCCTATAACAAGGGGATCCTCCAATACCATATACAAAAAGCAACGACTAGAGAATTGCGGCAAGCTCCGATTGGAACCCGTATACACCATATCACCCCTTGTATACTTTTTACTTTAAATTAACATAATCATTAACATGATAATGAAGTCATTCATCAATGATTCAAGCCATATACCACATACTGGCAACAAAGAAAACAATCCACAACTCCAACTACCCTCAGTTAGCGACTTTATTCACTAGTTCATGTCTAGTCTATCCATTTAACATAATCAACATCAAGATAGCCTTGAGGACATGTAAGAAAACAATATACTTACTTCCTACAGTAGCTTCAAGTCGAAATCCAAGTTATATTTAGCTTAAAACAGCCCTCAATGGCAATACAAGACCATAGAAGTGACTTAATCAAATCTGCACTTCCAATCTCAAGTTTCATATGTTTCTTTCATCAATTTACTTGATATAACATATAGACATGCATAACTACAGAAACTATATGATAATAATGTCATTTTCCCCAATTTCCAGAAATAACAACATATATATATATATATATATATATATGTATATATGTATATATACATATATACATATATACATATATACATATACATATATATATATATATATATATATATATATATATATATATATATATAAAATAGCCTTAAAACAACCCAACAAAAGATAACAATATTACTTCCCCTTTCAAGTGCTATCTTGTAATCTTTCACTCCAACACCACAATCAACATGTAATTAACCTTAAACACAATCAAAAGAATATTAAAAATAACTTAGGCAGTGGATACAATTATAACCCTAAACTTAACTTAGCTCACCATCATCCTTATTCATATCACAACACCGTGGAGGGGTTATTCTTCACCTTTGGCTACCTTTGATGTTGGACTATGGTGTACTTTTTTGCAATTTGTTTACCTTGGAGAACTGTTTGGGAGGTTTTGGAGAGCTTGAGCATGGAGGTGGTCGAAAAATGATCAAACCTTAAACACAATCAAAAGAATATTAAAAATAACTTAGGCAGTGGATACAATTATAACTCTAAACTTAACTTAGCTCACCATCATCCTTATTCATATCACAACACCGTGGAGGGGTTATTCTTCACCTTTGGCTACCTTTGATGTTGGACTATGGTGTACTTTTTTGCAATTTGTTTACCTTGGAGAACTGTTTGGGAGGTTTTGGAGAGCTTGAGCATGGAGGTGGTCGAAAAATGATCAAATCTCATCCCAAAAAAAAAAAAGATAAAAATAAGTGAAGGTCAGCCACCGACCAAGTTGATCTTATAGTTGCAGCCTGCACTGTCTCGCGAAAATGCAAATATCTCTCTACAATGATGTCGTATTGACAAACGGTTTAATGCATTAGAAGAAATACTCATAGATCTTCAAATTGGTAGGTGTATCCTTCCGTAACTCCCAGTACTTTGGGAGAAAAGTTCAGGCACATTTGACTTAATTTTCAGCATATTTTTTAATGTAACTCGTGATGACCTTTGCCAACATTTGTTCCACAATTCGCTTGACTTCAAAATATAACACGCGACTATCATACGGCTAAACAACTCATAAATTAACCTCCTTATATGATATGCAACCTAGTCTCACCCAAAAGTACATGTTATAAAATTCCCAACTTGTGGCCTTCGGAACTTATTCTTTTCAATTCGTTTACCTGCTAAGCTTGGTACTTTTTATTCACGATCCTAAATATTTTTAACCTCCAAAGAAATATAATTAACTTACTTTATGTACTTTCAAATATGATCTCGTTTATGAGCTTACATCAATTGACTTACGATGTACTTTTACATACCAAAACATGGGGTGTAACATCATTCCCCCTTTCCAACATTCATCCTCGAATGTTTACTGATGCGCTTATCAATCTCATAACCTATAGCTCTTATGAATAATTTTTTACTTTCCTTGCCATCTAGGCAACACTCCTGTGAATAAATCCAAAGTCCAGGGCATTCCGCCTTTAAGCCTCTTTGCTACACCACGACCTATGGTCAGAATATTTCCAATCTCACAACTGTTGCTAACTTCTGTAGTGCAGCCTGTACGAATCTGTCCATGTATGTATGCCTTTGCGACTCTTCTCTCATTTTTCCTCAAGCTTTTAGCCAACCTATAGGCCTTACCTTGAGAACATATATAGAACTGTGACAAGTTGTCCCTCTGGTCATCTATAGGTGTAGCGAAGTTCTTCGCTTGGTACCTTGTTGAAGTTATGACTATTGCTATATCTTGCTCCATAGCCTCGATTATCTATTCCTATGGCTTTATTACATCTAAGTAGGTCATACTATACCATAACTCTTACTTCAGTATATTAATACCAAGGTCTGCTACCCAACTCCAGGTTATTGTCTCACTGCTTATCCTATATGGATAAATCTATGTCCTTTAATGCTTCCTTACTAATGTTCATCTAATGAATGACATCCTAATCTCCTCTCATACATTGGAACTTTTATCCATCAATTATTGTTTCACCTTAATGTTGATCTATAATCTACCACTAATAACTCGAAACCTCTTACATAATACATTGTCACTAAGGCTCATGTCTCATCGAGAAACATCTGAAGTGATTTGCCTGATCCACCTAAGGGCGATACTATACTTCAATTACCATATTTCATAGCATCCCAATATGATCATCTTATTTATTTATTTTTTGCAATATATCCACTAGGCTAGGTGCGTAGTGCTAATTCTATTAACTAAACTACAAAAAGCAAAGCCACAATGGACCAGTACAAGTAAGGTGGACAATAGCTCCAGTAGTAGTGTTGCCTCTATGCCTTGGCTATATAATTACTCCTCCGCGCCTCAAATTGCCGTTATGCAAGCCTTATGTAGAGGAGTCATGGGGTAGCTGCCGGCAAGTCTCACGAGGGCATATAATCTCATAGCCATATGGTCATATCAAAGGCATAGGACCTAAGAAAACACCTACCGAGCTAAACCTCACCTTACAAATCCTACTGAGGCATAAAAAAAATCTTCAAATAATAGCAAGAATGTAAAATGTAAGAACTAGCTAGAACCAAATATTCTATGATTTTCGTAGAGTTTATAATACACTCTATGATGATATTACATATGATTATGCTAACAAAATGATAAAATAGAATGTAGTAAGAATTAGAATCTTGTCCCTCCTTTTCCAATCTTGCGATCTCTTCAATTTGCAATTCCTTATCTTCTTCCCAAACCGTTTTCAAAATGTATTCGAAATTCATGATTTCTTCTTTGAACGGGTAGAACTCGCAGAAGTGGTTGGAACAACCTGTTTTTGCTTAGCAACTCTCATTGGAAGTCATCTAATGCTTACCTTGCCGTCCCAACTCTTCTTCCTTGTGTGACACTTCTTGCTCTTTCCACTGTGCACAGGTGATAAATCACCTCATCTAGCAGCCTCTACTCGACATTGTTGTAACATATCATCTTCCTCTCCTTCTTCATAAATATATGTTCCGACATTAACTTGATGTGGAAAATTCTGAGCAGAAAGTTGTGAAATCAAACCATCGTCTTGCACCCTCGTCGCGACTGCCATGCCTAGACGTTGCTCAGCATGTTGCCCAGCCTTCATGCTCTTAGCCATATGTCCAGCACTACAAGCTTGAGATGTAGTCAAATAGTTTAATGGATTAGAACTTAAAAAAGCATCCAAAATCATTCTATCCTCCAACAATATAACTGGACTGACCGCACGAAATTGCCGCTGTTGTTGCTGTCCAGTGCTTTCGCGAGGTTGCTGCTGCTGCTGCCCAGGTTTTGTAGGAGGTACTGCATTGAAGAAAATTTCGCTGCTTGAACTAACCTATTGCTTCTGCTGCCCAGCTGTTGTAGGTGATACTGTATTAAAAAATAATAGACTGCTTGTGCTGACTTGCTGCTGCTGTTGCCTAGCAGTTATTGGTGCTACTGCTTTTTCCTTTTATGTAGCAGCTGGAGAGTGTCTAGGAATGAATGCAGGAGCATTCAAATTAAGCTTGCTCTTATTACCAATCTTTGACAGCGAAGGTGAAGCTACTGATCGGAGGTCATCATCTTCACTCTCAAGAGCAGCATAATCAGTCGACTCCCCCTCATGGTCATCCCCCCAGTCTGATTCTTCATCTTCAACTAGATCAGCCCAAGTTTTACATCTTGTATACCAATCATGCTCTCCATAACTACCTTTTCTTTCACTAACCGTCTCTCTCAAACTTGAAACAACTTCATTGTTATTTCCAGTGCAAAGCAGCAACTGCCCAGACTCTCAATCATGTTCGCCAAAAGATTGTTCCCACTGTGAAGGAATTTCAAAGACGGAAGTGTTCAAGGTGACTAATGGCAGCCTACCCATATTTGTATGTAGCATCAGTGCAGCCTGTGCATCCTTCATAATCTTGTTGACGTGAGGACTGGAAAAATGCAGTGTAGGTACATTTGAACTGAGATTGCTCGGCAACTCCTCCACAAATTTGTTCTCTGAGGCATTCTGTCGAACACCCAAATCCTTTGCCAAAATATCACTGCCTCGGCCTTCTTTTCCAATGTTGGAGCATGGAACAATTTGTTTGGACATCATACTTTCATTTAGTATTGCTAACTCAGGTTGTCTAGTCTTGTCGAGTTCCAAACTTAAAATTATTCGAGCTGGACACATTACTGGAGGTATTTCGTCGAACACCTGGGCTCAACTGGCTTGACGATACAGCCTTCTTTGTGGGTGATTTTCTATATGTTACCACGTTCCAAATCTCACCCTTTGTGGTTGTATCTTCTCCCTTACTAACGCGAACTTTACCACCAATTTCAGGTTCTCCAGATATGGCCTCATGACCATTCTTTTTGTTCCCAAAGGTCTAGGAGTCAACATGTGAATTAGGAACCTGATTTGAAATAGCCAACTGCTCTCCTTCAGCTGCCACCTGAGGCAGATTTTCTAAATTACATTCCCTAGCATCTGCAGGATGTTCAACCACTCCACCTACCTTGTCTTGCGGCACAGTATGTCGATCATCACTACATTATTATTTTTGGTATTCATTGTCTATCCTACAGCAGTGTCGATCAGTAACAACGGGCACAATATCAGCAACAGCTATGTGCATCCTTGCAAAAATCATAGGGGCTGGAATATCCCTCGCTGGTTTAGGCTGTCCCTTCAACCATTATGTCATCACATATATGCTCACTTGGACATCTATTATGCGATGCTGCTGTGTTCTCAGTAACACCAGCAAACATACTCCTACCACCTTCAAGATTACCCTCAGTGTTGTCAACAACAATCTGCAGCACCTGTTGCTTACTGATATTGTCATTTTTTTTTCCTATTCGCATCACACTTTGAGCAGCTCTTTTACCATTCGATAAATCTCTCGCATTCCCTTTTAGCTGCTCAATAGTGCTCACATTAGCTACTGGAAGATTGCGATCAACTGAATTTGCGATCACGTCCTCTCCAGTTTTTTCTTTCAAGATTCGACAAGATTTTGCATCATGTCCTTGACGTTTTCAATAGGAGCAATACTTTGGCATATTGTCATACACAATCGCCTGGCAATACATAGCAGATTTCCAAATATCTTTGTCGACGATGCGCAACCTAACCTTGTTTGGATGTTCATCTAATAGATCGATCAACACCTTAACCCTAGTAGTGCTAGGCCTTTTTCTTTCATGCGTTGCCTTGTCCACTGCAAGAGGCTTGCCACAACAGAAGCAAAAGACATTACTGATCACTTGGCAAAGAAATTAGGAGGCAAACCTTGTAGTGAAATCCAAACAACAGCCATGGATGTTTCCTTATTTGGATTGAATCCTAGAGTCCATGGAAACGTTCTAAAGAAGTATTCATCTCCTTTGGCTTTAAGATATCTAGTTGATCTCGAAAGAAACTGGACATAATCTGTATAAAGATCAAAATGAACCAGAAGGTGACGATATTCGAGTTGTCCGACGTTACAACGACCGTGAACATCAAATTGCGTCTGAAAACGGCTTCGAATCTTCTGTAGATCTAGTTTTCCATAGGAAAACTTCATCACAACTGCTTGGTGCAGTCCCTCCTCTCTTGTAAACTCGTTAACTTCATCCGTGCTGAATTTGGTTGTTGGTTCACCATGAACGACAGTAACTGGACATAGTTCAAGCTTCGATGGCGTTGTGGCAGATTGTTTTGGATGCAACTGTGATGCGTATGACTATTTAGGATTGTTATGGTTTGCGTCGTTAGGGTTTCGAGGTGTCTCTCCCATAGCCAAAGGCTGGGGAGAGCTCGCAACAACCATGGCTGCTAGAGCTTCATAACCCTTACTTCAGTATATTATTACAAAGGTCTGCTACCCAACTCGGTTCATCTAAAGAATGACATCCTAATCTCCTCTCATACATTCGAACTTTATCCATTAATTATTGTTTCACCTTAATGTTGATCTATAATCTACCAATGATAACTTGAAACCTCTTACATAATACATTGTCACTCTGGCCTACGTCTCATCGAGAAACATCTGAAGTGATTTTCTTGATCCACCTAGAGGCGATACTATACTTCAATTACCATGTTTCATAGGATCCCATGATGATCATCTTATGGGGGTATGTCGTGGCCCTTTTTCTCTCAAAAAGCAGGTTTCAACATGTGACAGCTCTTTTAGATGGGTATTAAGAGAGAAGAGTTGCCACCTAACGATTTTAAGGTGCGTTAGGGCACCTATTTGTGAATAACTCTTTTTAACTTGTCTGTGTCACCAAAGACCGGGTAAGGGATCAAATTACGTCAAAGAGAAGGTGTTAGGCACTCTTCGAGGTCCACAACTGTGGGTCCCGGCCGAAATTTACGCTATGTGGGATTGATAGATTATAATTGTCCTATGTGATCGTGTAAGTGAGGGAAGACAAAGAATTTAAAAGTTCTACAATGATGTAAACAAGTCTAAAGAAAATTGCACAAGAATTAGACTATATATAACTAATCAATACAAGTCTTTACAGGATACAACTTAATTATTCTAAGTTCAATAGACACAATATGAACAATCAACATAGAAAGGAGGGGGGTGGTCCTATGTTTTTAGCCTAAAGGACCACCCCATGCAACATAAATAATACTTCGCAACTCTCTTAGGGTAGTAGGGGTTGCAGATATTATTCTGTGGGAACGGACTATCATCTCCTGCTACTCTATTACTATGTAAAGGTTGTTTACTTAGAGCGCTCTACTTCAATTCTAAATCATGTCTTATTGCGTGCGCTACCCGTCCCATGCCTAATGTGAAGGAGGCATTTGACCTACTATTTGGGTTGTTCTAGACTTTACTCAGGGTGCTCAAAAATGATAAAACTAGGCGCACATTCAAAACATGTAGGACTATACATAAAGATAATAAATGGCTCAAGTTAGTCTCCACACATAAACAACAAATGCACGTGGGCAGATTCTTATATAGGTAGTAGAGAATTTCAGAAATAAGGCATATTAGAGTCATTAAATCCTATTGACATGACTTCTATTTGATTATGATTTCAAGTGTTGTACAGGCAGTGCTGCTGTATTAGACTAATGAATTTTTAGATTTTCTAGTATTACAAACCCTATAGGCATAAAATCTAAATTGTTTATGCAATGAGGTAGTAAAATAGTCCGAAAATTGTCACGCACCAAAGCTTGAGAGGCGTGACCAGCGCCTGGTGCCAAACTCGACCCGAGCGTGCCAATTTGTAACTATGAACTCTAGAGGGGTGACCCTCAACTTAGGCCGATGAGTCCATATTCAGAATTAGCTAAAAATATCATCTCTCATCTGAGGGATAAACATACCCAAAAGCACATATACGTAACTGTGCAGGCTGACGAGGCCTCCATGAACATCTACTAATACACAAACTATAGGACTCGTCGACGAACCTCTAGAGATAGTTGAATTGTATCATGGTCGGGGCAGGGCTTTGACCTACCCATCAAACCTGTCTATATAAAATGGACTCCAAGGTCTAGATCTGGTAACTCCGAGGAAGTGGAGCTTACCAACTGAGCTAATGTTTGACTCTGTCCACTGGGAAGGTCTATCCAGCTGTCTATCAGGACCTGCAGGCATGAAATGCAATGTCCACGACAAAAGGGACATCAGTACGAAATAATGTACCGAGCATGTAAGGCAATAAAATAACTGAAAACTGAAACTAAACTGATAATGTAATAACTAAAAGTAACTGGGAGTCAAAGTAATCTGAGGGTATGCTTACCCGCTGATACTTGCTCAACTCTCTCAATATAGTTAGTAAGATAGCAGTCTGACCCTATAAGGCTCGGTATGTGTAACTGCTCTGCAGTAGTAGGCTTTGCTCATAGGCGCTCGACCATACTAGGCTATGTATGTCGACCATTCGGCAACAGTAGGATTTGTATATAATATACCATCTGATCGGAGGTTGCCCAATAAGGGCCTGCCCATGGTTATGACTCGATGGTGGTGAAAATACTGTAATACTGCCCAGTAGGGGCCTGCCCACTTCTTATAGCTCGATGGTGGAGAAAATACTATAATACTCTCTGTGTGTGCGCATATATATATACTTAACTGAATATAAAGACTCGATAAGCGACAATACTATAACTTTGTGACTAGGATAATGTACATAAATTTAAGAATAGAAACTTCTCTTTATTTTTCATTATCAAACACATGTAGTTATGGGATCATACCATACTGAATGAAGGGTTTAGCCTTACTATACCTTAACTCCGTCGAGTCCTTAATACCTTCCAAGCAATTTTTGAAACAACTCAACTCAATCTACCATAGCATAAGGAGATTCAAATTCAATGCTGAGTAAAGGCTAAGTCCGCAACTTAAACTAGTAGCTCGTTTATGTAAATTTGGGCAGCATCTTCCCTGTAACGAGGGCCTCCACCAATACCATATACCAACAATAACAACCAGAGCAATTCAATAAGAACAACATCAACAATAGTGTAAAAAGTATTTCATTAACAAGTCATCAACATACAATGACGAGGGTAAGCTCGGATTAAATCCCCTTAGCACCCTTCAACCCCATTATTATTCATCTTTGAACTTAGTAATATATCCATATAATAACCAATACCTATTAAAGGATTTCCAACCTTGTACTCAATTTTAAACTTACCCGAAATAGCCCAACACAAGATAATATCACTGTCGACAACTTCTAATTGCTTTATAGCTATTTCCTTTTATAGTTACAAATTTCCTCAACAAGATTGACATGTACACAAACATAATCATACTAAAAATATCATAGCCAGCTTATTTTCAATAATTTCTAGCCACTTAAAGTTCATAAGAGCAACTTTCAAATCAATCCATCAAGAACAACAACATCTCATGCTAATCTACGTATTATCTTGTAGTTTATTATCCTAACAAATTAACCAGCATACAAGCAAGCTTAAGAACAATTAGTAGGCTGTTATACTCATCATAGGCAGTAGCAAAAACTTGAAATTTTATCCTAACACAGCCCACAATTAGCCTCAATGACAACACAACCTCAAAGAGATGTTGTTCTTCACCATAACTAACTTTTGATGTTGAAATATGGTGTAATCACTTTGGAATCACTTCAAACCCTGATGGTATCTGTTTAGGAGGGTTAGGAGGAGTGTTGGGATGAGGTTGGGTCGAAAATGAGAAATAAAGGTCGTCCAAATCGTTTTTAAGGTGAAGTAGGTCGACCACCGCCTAGGTGTGTCCCATTAGAAGCTGCTTGCGTAGTCTCGTGAAATGCGAATATCTCTGTACTCTAATGTTGTATCAACGAACGATTTAATCTATTGTAAACTAGACTCCTAGATTTTAAATTTGATAGGTGTATCATCCCATGATTCCAAGTACAATGGGTGAAATGCTAAGCTACTTTTGACCTAATTTTCAGCATATATACTAATGTAACTTGTGATGATCTTTGCCAACTTTTGCTCCAATACTCGCTTGACTTCAAAACATAACACACGACTATCATAAGACTAAAATAACTCATGGAATAACCTCATTGTCATTTTGAGCACCCTACTCTCACCCCAAAAGTACATGTTATAACATTCCCAACTTGTCGACTTTCCGCAAAACTTATTTTCTTCAATTCATTTAGGTTCTAAGTCTTCCAAACCTCTTGGTACTTGCAGTTCATGATCTTAAATATTTGTATCCTCCAAGTTAACATGATTAAATTATTTTATGTACTTTCAAAGATGATCTCATTTCTGAGCTTATATCAATTGACTTACGCCATACTCTCACTTATGAAAATACGGGGTGTAACAAAACTCAAAATTACCAGTGTTTGATTTTGTCGACATGCTTTCTAGGCGGGTAACAGTATCCTATAGGTCGGATTTCTAATAATTGGTATTTGAAATTGATTTTACTATGCTTGTTCCCATAGGCATATCATCTAGGTGGGCAGTATAATGAAAGCAACAAAAGCAGTCAGTTAATAATTAGTTAAAACCCTATAGTCATGGTATCTAGATGAGCATTAGCGAAGGTATGTATTGTTACATCCTACAGGCATGATATCTAATAATTAAACAAGTAGTTTTTGGCGTTTGGTTCCTATAGACATGATGTCTCATAGCACACAGCAGCAGACATGGAAACAGGTACAACATTTACCAAACCAACATGCTTTGAATAGTGTAAAGGTATTAGACTAGTTAAGTGAAGTGTGTGATTTCCTATAGGCATGGTTTCTATGTGCGTACAGAGTTAAAGCAAATAGTAGGCGAAGCAAATAAATCCTGGACAAATTTTCTACCCACTTAAGTGAAAATTAAAATATACTTGTTTCCTCCATTTCACTAACTCCCCAGTCATTTGTTTACAATTATAACAGGCCCATATAACGAATACAAGTACAAAATTACACCAGGAACAAATGCACACCCAAGAATAGGCCCAAACAAAAGTTACCCAGCACTAACTTGGCATTCAACAGATTCTTTCACTCGAATAGCAGGCCCAGATCCAAACGCGTCTCACAATAGGGGAGTATGTCCATTTGCACAACCCAAAGACACAAATGGACTCATATCAAGCCCAAATATTACAACATCAACCACTTAGCCAAATAAGTTAATGGATCACGCATGGAAATCAACAAACAGCCCTAAAGCAATACCTCAAAGAGACAGGATTGTGTGATATTTAGCAGGATTCATGAACACATTAGCATTTCAGAAGCAAGAGTGACGGGATTGATTAAGCAAAGAACAAGAAACTAGGAGAGCCAACAGACTTTATCTCCAACATGGTAAATGCAACATAGGCTAAAATCATTAAGCAGGTGGTAGACATAACACTAGGAGAGTTAGGGAGACATGCCATTTGGGATTAACAGGGTAAACATACTAGACACATACAAGATGAACATGCGTTCAGAATAGAGCATGATCCAAGTTAGCCTAAAAAGTATTTTGAACTTAGGAGTCTAAGTTATGAAGGTCAAATAGAGTCATAGTCAGGGAATGACAACTACACATAACAAATAGACAAGCAAAAAATCAATAAGAAGCCTAATCATGCTGAGTGTAATACAAAGATGCTAAAGTACGAAGGTATTATGGTACGAAGACACATTAACTTAAGGTTAAACAGAACAAGCACACTCAGAACTTAAGCTAGTCGACTATGTATGATCGGAACTAAATGAGTTGGGATTTAACTAGAAACATAACCAATTCCAATGAATGCACGATTCACCAAACACCACCTTAAAGTTATCAATAACAAAGCAGCAGGTTTGGTTAAAACATTACGACAACAACATGGTTCATGTAAGCAGGTAAAAGTAGAGTCCAAAGAAGGGAATTACCATGAGAAGTTCATTAAAGCAAATTCTGGGTAGGAGATGATTCCCTGAGACTTTCAGTGTGAGAATTCAAGATAAGGCATGAGAAAAACTCGCAGTAGACCATAAGTGATTAGAACAACATAGCTGACTTAAAGATATACAAAATCATTCAAGCTGAACATACTGAGTATACATTGAAGTTTAAAATCTATGTAGGTTGTGATACTAGGGGATTCGGAGATACAGAATAGCTTCAAAGCAAGTTAAATTACGGATTAAAATAATATAAATTTGAAGTCATATTGGTTCACAAGAGTCAAACAACATGGACATGCAGAACACTAAACACAAGCAAAGAAGATAGATTTGCAATAGTCGAGATACTCACCAGTTTACAGATTCAACAAACAAAAGAGGAGAAGACTAAGTGCCAGTAACAGCTCGAATATCAGCACCAAAGAGAACAACTAAAAGACCCAAATCCTAGTGCGTAAGAGTTCACAGGAGCTTTAAATGAGCCCCGAGCAATTCTCGCACTAGGGAGGTCGACAGAGAGGGTTCCAGTGGCCTTGGCTTTTAGTTGACCACAACCAAGAGTGCAGAATAGTATAGAAAGAGTAAGAGTTAGGCAATAGTAGTGGTAACAGTAGTTGTAGCAGCAGTGGTTAAGGCTTAGAAAGGGAATAGGAAAGGGGGGTTTATATAGTAGTAAAAGTCGAACGGACAAACAAGAAAACATAGTTAATCAAACACAAATAAGGAAAGAAAAGCATACAAAATCTATTCAGAATCAAATTAGGAGAAAAATCGGGTAAACTAGGGTACCTATTTAACTACTAAGGTCATATTCTTTATTCATGGGTAAGGGTTCTTGTTCTTCTAAGAGGAAGGTGTTAGGCACCCCTTAAAATCAACCTGAGGTAGCTCCATAGGACATATACTAGAGTTGGAATCAATTATTTATACTATGCCTTAACTAGTGTTCTAACGATAATGCTTGCTATATATTAGGACATAATTCTTACAAATGGAGGCTGTAGTTTAAAGGGGTATGAATTTATAGAGTAAAATAACATCAGTGCATATATACTTGATAAGAGCTTTCGAAAGAGATATAGGATGTTTGTATTTAAGAAAGTATGTGAAAAGGAGAACTAAATTAAAAAGTTTGTTTCTAAAACATGGAGCTGCATATTGTTCTAATGAGATGAAGGTAAGCCTAAGATGTACCTTGATTTTTAGAATTGAAGAAAAATCATTATGGAAATCCTTTTGGGGCGACAACACTATATTTTTTCGAAATGATTTGATTTCCCTTTCGAAGATAAAGCTTGTGTTTCTACTCTGATTTTTCCTTTTTGAAAGTGGCGTTGCCGTCCCTTACTAAGCATTTGGGCTTTGAAATCCATTAAGAAAAATGTTAGCAAAAACATAGTGATTTAATGATATAAATAACATATAATTAGTGAAAACTCGATCCTTAACCACACATCGGACCCGAAATCCTTAGGCACTGCACTTTAATTCTTGAATCCACTAGGACCGTTATCGAGGGTCAATCACTCTGACCTAGTCCCGAAGATAACCGACTGTGCTCTTTTCCATGTACATGTCGTCCACAAAACACAAGCTCCGAGTCTTCCCAAAAACCTGAACATGCATCGATAACGCCGAATATAGCACACACCCATCTAGTTCTGTGCTGAATTAACCCTAATATTTCTTTTCCTTAGTCATAAATACTCTGCCAACATACTGATAACAAGAAACCGCTCAAGCAGACAACCACGCGATCCAATTGTAAACAGTGGGGCTCCCCGCCCCCCACTTAGCTTTAAGCCACCGTCACATGATGTAGAGCCCACGACGATTCCTCCTTCTAAATTACCATGATCTCTCACCATTAACCCGACAGACTTCTTGAAGTCTTTGTTAAGCTTTTCATGAACATCCTGGATCACAAGTCATAGTCACACACTCGACCTCTTACTAGGTAGCAAGTAACATACCTCGCAGAAGCTTCATCAACATCACGCCACCGCTAACCTGCTCACAGGAGATAACCCACCTGTGGAATTCCTTATCGACATCTTCTAACGACGCCGCACTGGGCACAACTACCCCGTTATCAGCAAGTCCTCCTAAGCTCATGCTCGCCCTCTAGGTGTATAAGTCTGCTCCTTTCCTATTGACATCAATTGAAAGTTCAACAATACTTTACAAATCTCAAATCATATTGCACCTTAAACGATAATCAGATCTTCACACCCCAATTCATTTATGACAAACTCCTTTCTGCCATATTCGATCTTTCTTCGTACGACAACCATCACTCCAAATAAAATACGTAGGCCAAATCACCTTCCATCATGATTCCCAAACCGTTCTACACTTTCTCAAGGCACGCGGCTATCCTACCACATAATTCATATGCTAATCTATCACTCTTATTTCGGTTAAACCATCTCCTTTAAGTAACTTTTCAACCTCTGCTTCTCATACTTGGCCTGCTAGTACTTCAACCACCGTGAAACACTTATTTGCCATGTCGTTCCTCATACTTCGCTGCTCACGTGTTGCATCAAATCGAAATCCATCTCTATAGCACCCGAACCAATTAAATGTTACCGACTCTAAGCCTCTTCGAAGATCATCTTTCTCGAGCCATCCACATTAGAAATACTAATTCGATTTTGAACCGCTGCACACAGCTATTCCTGGCAACCACCCCTCAGGCACCATTTCACAGCACCATGCCCCAAAGGCAAAAATCTAAGAAGGCTGTAACACCGACGAACCATAATGCCTTCAAACAAGTACGACGATACCGCATCACATTGATAACAAGCGCCTCGCGTCGCATAAGATTGAGTAGGAAGGAAATAAAGGCATAAGTCTCAATAGAATCAAATTGCACGATAAGGATATCAAGAATATGAAGTTTTTCCTAAAAGGTTCTGCAGCCTCTCAAAGATAAATACAGACGTCTCTGTACCGATCTGCGAGACTCTACTAAACCCACTCATGACTCGTGAGACCTATGTAACCTAGGCTCTGATACCAAGTTGTCACGACCCGAATCCCAAACCCGGTCGTGATGGCCCTCTCGTGAAGACAAGGCCAGCCAATTCGAACCATAACTCATTTTAAGCAGCTAATTTAACAGAGAACAACACAACACAGTTTAATAGCAGTCATTTGCGAAAAAACATAGTGAACCATCCCAACAACAGCCCAAATCGGGGTATCACAAAGTCATGAGCAACTAATGAAAATCCTAATAATAAGATTACTCTTACAATATCTCTGGCACAATTGTTTGAAGAAAGTGGAAACAACAAATAGAAGAGATACAGGGCTGCGGATGCCAACAGCTACCTCGTAGTCTCTGAATTACCGCTCATACAGTTTTAGTCAATGCCTCGGAGCGGAATCAATAACGCCTGAATCTGCACACATGGTGCAGGGAGTAATGTGAGTACTTCCAACTCAGTGAGTAATACATATCAATAATGACTGAAAGTAAGGAAACACGTAAAGCACAAGGCAATGCATAATGAAGCTGTAAACCATTATTTGAGAACAGTAAATCAATAAGAAATCATTTAAAAATCTTCCCAGCTCTGGTTACCAGTTGCTATTGTTACCAACTGTAACATCCCTGGGCTCAGTATCATTTAAAAACGTAAAATCTCCCCAGCTCTGGTTGCCAGTTGTCATTGTTACCAACTTGAACCTACAGTTGTCATTGTTACCAACTGTATTATCCCTGGGCTCAGTATCAATCTCACAGCTCTGGTTACCAGTTGTCATTGTTACCAACTGTAACCTACAGTTGTCATTGTTACCAACTGTAATGTCTCTGGTTACCAGTTTTCATTGTTACCAACTGTAATATCTCTATGTACCCTGCGCTCACTAGGGGTGTACAAACTTCGGGAGGGGCCCCATACGACCCAAGCGCTATATCAAGGCACCTCGTGGCATACATCTAGGCCCTCGACCTCATATCAATCAAGCCACCTCGTGGCGTATATACAGTATCTCAGGCCCTCGGCCTCATATCACTCAGTAAAACCTCAGATCTGGCCCTCGGCCGCACTCAGTCAGAAGATCATTACAAGCCCCTCGGGCATAGTAAGACAGTAATTCTCAGCCCAAAACATCATTTAAAATATTGTGTAAATCTCAAAGCTGAGTAAAAGTGGCTGAGTTGTAAAACAGTTGAAACAACATGACTGAGTTCAAGTAATAAGCACAAATAGTGAGGAAACAGTGATAAAAATCCCCGAAGGATTCAAACAATTGGCGCGATGCCCAAAAATGGCAATCATCCCAAATCATGATGATATCAAATAAGTTTCAATCAAATATGTAGTAAAATCATCAATCGGGACGGACCAAATCACAGTCCCTAGTAATAAACGACCCCATGCTCATTATCGAGCGCGTGCCTGACCTCAATATAGCACTACGATGTGCAATCCGGGGTTTCAAACCCTCAGAACATCATTTACAATCATTACTCACCTCGAACTGGCTAAATTTCTAGCCCACGACGCCTTTGCCCTTCGAATTGGCCTCCACGTGCGTCGAATCTATCCAAATTCAGAACAATTACGTCACAATATGTTGAGGGAACAAAGCCCACGTGAAAACAGTAAATAAATACTAAGAAATCCCAAAATTAGCAAAGCCCGAGCCCCGGGCCCACTTCTCGAAATTCAGTAATTTTTCACCTCAACGGGTTCCTTATCTCCCAACGAGTTCAACCATAAAAAAATTATCAAATTCCGACATCGGATTGGCTTTCAAATCTTAATTTTTGTTCTTGGAAGATTTGGTAAAAATCTGATTTTTCTTCCATAAATTCATGGATTCGTGATGTAAATGAGTATGGAATCATGATCTATAAATGATTTATGATAAAGAAAACTTACCTCATCCTAATTTGTGGAAACCCCTCTAAAAATCGCCCAAACCGAGCTCCCCCAACTCTATTTTTTTCAAAAATGGCCAAAACCCCTGTTTTGTAGTGTCTTTCTTCCTCGGGCGCCAGAGGTGGCGCCGGGCGCTGCCTCTGGTCCTGGTTCCAGTAGCCACAGAAATTGCTGGCACCGGTGCTGCCCAAGGCGCTGGCGATTTTTCCCTGACACAAAAATAGGCATAACTTTCTCATACGATGTCCGAATTGGACGATTCTTTCTGCTAGGACTCCGACATTTCGATACGGATCTAATACTTCAATTAAAACTGAAATTGGAGTCCATTTTGCATAATATGATACCACTTATTCTTGAAGAGACGACATCGACGCATTCTTGAAATGCCCACGTTAAACTCCATCAACCATCCAAAATCCATTCGAGGCCCTCTGGACTTCAACAAAATATATCAACAAATCTTAAAACATCATATGGACTTAGTCGATGCCTCAAATCGCATCAAACAACGCTAAATAAACGAATCATATCCCAATTCAAGCCTAATGAAACTAACAAATTCCAACTTCTACATTCGATGCCGAAACCTATCAAATCGAGTCCGATTGACCTCAAATTTTGCACACAAGTCATAAATGACATAACGGACCTATGAAGATTTTCAGAACTGGATTCCGACCCCGATATCAAAAAGTCAACTCCTCGGTCAAACTTTCCAAAAATCTTCTATTTTACAACATTCGCTAAAATGCGTTGAATTGTCCTACGGACTTCCAATTTCAAATCCGGACATACGCCTAAGTCCGAAATAACCATACGAAGCTATAGCAGCTCTCGGAATTCCATTCCGAACCTCGGACAAAATCTCGCCTGACAACCGGAAATCGCCAAAATACTAACTCCACCAATTCAAGCCTAATTCTACACGGAACCTCCAAAACCAATTCCGATCACACTCCTAAGTCATAAATCACCTCCCGAAGCTAATCGAGCCATCGGAACTCACATCCGATCCCTCTAACTCATAAGTCAACATCCGATTGACTTTCCAACTTAAACCTTCTTAAAAAAGACTAAGTGTCTCATTTCTTACCAAACTCACTGCTAACGCAAACTACTCAACTCGATCGCATAGAACATGGATAATGAAGCATAATGAAGCAGGAACGGGGGAAATGGAGTTGTAACTCACGAGACGACTATCCGGGTCGTTACATTCTCCCCCACTTAAACAAACGTTCGTCCTCGAACGTGCCAAGAATTATTCTGAGGACATTAAATTTCTAAGTGTATTATTACACGCACTCGCGGGTGATTCCATGTCACCTTAAATTTAACATGGATCCGACAACACCATCTCAATTGAAGATTATTTCTTTTATCCACATTTATAAACTTCAAAGCCAAATTTCTCACAGCCCAATTAATTCAACACAGTATGTTAGTCTCAACCGGCTGTAGCAACTCGTGCTTACGCGCCCATCATATGTATGCCCATAACCACATCTCTTTTCATAATAGCTGTTCATAATTAATTCCAGCATCGTCAATTAACCTCATTTTAACCAAAACCTCGTTTCAAATTTTTACAACTCTGACAACACTTCACGAGGCATGAAGACCTCATATTATTTAATCGAATTAACGAGTCACATATAACGTCACCTCGACACTCCCCTTGTAGACTAAAACTCAATAATTACAGCACGAATATGGCAAAATATGCACAAAAATACATAGAAGAGTTATCAAATAAGCCTACAGGCATGGCTCCCTATCAGTACTATAGTACAAATTTAATTTAAAAGAGGGAGAGTTTAAAACACATAAATTTTCATCACAAGGATCTCGTCCTTATATAACTTCCACCGCGGCTCATAGCCCAGTTTAAGCTTTACACATCATAATAAAAATGTGAGGATCTCGTCCTCAACTCCGAATCACAAGTAATATGCACTCGTGCCAACCGAATTCTATCCATTTCTCCATTAAAAATAATTTCCTTTAATCGAAATCACGGCACATGATGAACTCCCATACCGGTAGGGCATATAATTCATAAAGCTTTAATCAATTGTCCCGAAATTAAATCAAAACCCACTGTAGTGAGTAACAGAAAGTCACTTTTGGACTCATAGCCCTCAATAGTGTACAAAACAAAAATGATAGATACGGTTAAGATCATCAAAATCTCCCAACAGGGATAAACACAGTAGTAGAGTGCAAATTCACAAACGCACCATATAAGTCGATTGCCCATAATAACATCCTCCGACCACAATAACTGGAATTTCAGGAATCTGGTGCCCGCAACACATCGCATGACGCATATAAATCCTCTTCCAAATCTCGCAATACTGCCACGACGAAAGAGACGTGTAGAAGCTCGTAGTCACCTACCGAATCAATAATTCATGAAGTCTCTCATCCTGTCAAGAACCATTACCTCATTTTGAACTAAATAACGATATTTCCTTTTAATGTGCCTTATATAAATCTGATTGAATAGATTTCAGCTCCAATAATCTCGTCTCACTCAGTGCAAGCTGCTCACGCAATAAGCCGCCTCAAACACCGACTCAGCTCTCATATGGCGCCATCAATGCGCCGATAAGCTACAATTTGAACATGACACATAATGAGGAACGAACTCTGAAAAAGAATTATCCAGCCCGCGTAACGAATAAAACGGTCAAACAGATGTTACGAACCCTTCTCTAAGGATGAGAAACAAAATACGCAGGAATAGGTATAGGGGATCGTACTCAACATAACACTGTTGCGGCACGCAACCCGATCCACACATGATACCGTTGTGCCGTGCAACCCGATCCAAACATGATACCGTTATGCGAGATTAAAAGAATTTCTCATAACCCCTAAACTATTAGTAGAATAAATACTTCATTGGCTAGAACCCCATTTCACTCAACTCTTTTCAGAATAACCATGGCAACATGCAACTAAATTCCCATAACCACAGAAAATACAAACCTCAAGTTGTGGTGTAAACCATCATGACTCTTCCGGAGTCCATTCACACAAAAAGGCCATTCGAAGCAATATCTCCCAAATCAATCAAGTCATGGTGGCTATCGGACCTACATGTACAACCACATACCACATGTAAAACTTCACACGCCGAAAGAACTAATCATTGCCACCATCACACCGATTAAACCATTGCTAACCGACCCAATTTCTTTCAATTTACTCTTGACGTGACTTAGAAATATAATAGCTCCATTCACAACATAGTGAACTCAATTCGCATTCACCTCGAGTGACCCGAATCGCGAGACCACATCGTCTCAATACTCATGATCCATCTCATACCCTCCTTATGTACTCAATATTATCTCAGACTGCTACACCCATTTTGCAAGACCTTCTGCGAATCCGAAGCTATCTCTTTCTTTTCTCCAATACTGCACCGTATACCCGATGGTAACATAGAATATTCCATGTTTCGTTCGCAACCCACTGTGAAGACTCGATCATTAACCACACATCGAACCCGAAATCCATAGGCACTGCACTTTAATTCTTCAATCCACTAGGACCGTTATTGAGGGTCAATCACTCTGACCTAGTCCCGAAAATAACCGACTGTGGTCTTTTCCATGTACATCACGTCCACAAAACACAAGCCCCGAGTCTTCCCAAAAACCTGAACATGCACCGATACCGCTGAATATAGCACACGCCCATCTAGTTCTTTGCTGAATTACCCCTAATATTTCCTTTCCTTAGTCATAAATACTTCGCCAACGTACCGATAACCAGAAATCGCACAAGCAGACAACCACGCGATCCAATTGTAAACGGTGGGGCTCTCCCCCCCCCCACTTAGCTCTAAGCCACCGTCACATGATGTAGATACCACGACGATTCCTCCTTCTAAATTACCATAATCTCGCACCATTAACCCGACAAACTTCTCGAACTCTTTGTTAAGCTTTTCATGAGCATCCTGGATCACAAGTCATAGTCACACACTCGACCTCTTATTGGGTAGCAAGTAACATACCTCACAGAAGCTTCATCAACATCACGCCACCGCTAACCTGCTCAAAGGAGATAACCCACCTATGGAATTCCTTATCGACATCTTCTAACGACGCTGCACTGGGTACAACTACCCCGCAATCAGCGAATCCTCCTGAGCTCATGCTCGCCCACCAGGTGTATAAGTCTGCTCCTTTCCTATTGACATCAACTGAAAGTTCAACAATACTTTACGAATCTCAAATCATATTGCACCTTAAACGATAATCAGAGCTTCACACCCCAATTCATTTCAGACAAACTCTTTTCTGCCATATTCGATCTTTCTTCGTACGACAACCATCTCTACAAATAAAATACGTAGGCCAAATCACCTTCCATCATGATTCCCAAACCGTTCTACACATTCTCAAGGCACGTGGCTATCCTACCATAGAATCCATATGCTAATCTATCACTCTTATTTCGGTTAAATCGTCTCCTTTAAGCAACTTTTCAACCTCTGCTTCTCATACTTGGCTTGCTAGTACTTCAACCACCGTGAAACACTTCCTTCCATGTCGTTCCTCATACTTCGCTGCTCACGTGTTGCATCAAATCGAAATCCATCTCTATAGCACCCGAACCAATAAAATGTTACCGACTCTAAGCCTCTTCGAAGATCATCTTTCTCGAGCCATCCACATTAGAAATACTAATTCAATTTTGAACCGCTGCACACAGCTATCCCGTGCAACCACCCCTCAGGCACCACTTCACAGCACCATGCCCCGAAGGCAAAAATCCAAGAAGGCCGTAACACCGACGAACCATAATGCCTTCAAACAAGGACGACGATACCGCATCACATTGATAACAAGCACTTCGTGCCGCATAAGATTGATTAGGAAGGAAATAAAGGCATAAGCCTCAATAGAATCAAACCGCATGATAAAGATATCAAGAATATGAAGTTTTTCCTAAAAGGTTCTACAGCCTCTCGAAGATAAATACAGACGTCTCCGTACCGATCCGCGAGACTCTACTAAACCCGCTCATGACTCGTGAGACCTATGTAACCTAGGCTCTGATACCAAGCTGTCAGGACCCGAATCCCAAACCCGATCGTGATGGCCCTCTCGTGAAGACAAGGCCAGCCAATTCGAACCATAGCTCATTTTAAGCAGTTAATTTAACAAGAGACCAACACAACACAGTTTAATAGCAGTCATTTGCGAAAAAACATAGTGAACCATCCCATTAACAGCCCAAACCGGGGTGTCACAAAGTCATGAGAAACTAATGAAAATCCTAATAATAAGATTACTATTACAATATCTCCGGCACAATTGTTTGAAGAAAGAAGAAACAACAAATAAAAGAGATACAGGGCTGCGGACGCCAACAGCTACCTCGTAGTCTCTGAATCACCGCTCTGACAGTTGTAGTCAATGCCTCGGAGCGGAATCAATAACGCCTGAATCTGCACACATGGCGCAGGGAGTAATGTGAGTACTTCCAACTCAGTGAGTAATGCATATAAATAATGACTGAAAGTAAGGAAACACGTAAAGCACAAGGCAATGCATAATGAAGCAGTAAACCATTATTTGAAAATAGTAAATCAGTAAGAAATCATTTAAATATCTTCCCAGCTCTGGTTACCAGTTGCCATTGTTACCAACTGTAACATCCCTGGGCTCAGTATCATTTAAAACAGTAAAATCTACCCAGCTCTGGTTACCAGTTGTCATTGTTACCAACTTGAACCTACAGTTGTAATTTTTACCAACTGTATTATCCCTGAGCTCAGTATCAATCTCACAGCTCTGGTTACTAGTTGTCATTGTTACCAACTGTAACCTACAGTTGTCATTGTTACCAATTGTAATATCTCTGGTTACCAGTTGTCATTGTTACCAACTGTAATATCTCTGGGTACCCTGCACTCACTGGGCGTGTACAGACTCCGAGGGGGGCCCCTTACGACCCAAGCGCTATATCAAGCCACCTCGTGGATTACATCTAGGCCCTCGGCCTCATTTCAATCAAGCCACCTCGTGGCATATATACAGTATCTCAGGCCCTCGGCCTCATATCACTCAGTAAAACCTCACATCTAGCCCTCGGCCGCACTCAGTCAGAAGATCATTACAAGCCCCTCGGGCATAGTAAGACAGTAATTGTCAGCCCAAAACATCATTTAAAATATTATGTAAATCTCAAAGTTGAGTAAAAGTGGCTGAGTTGTAAAACAGTGGAAACAACATGACTGAGTTTAAGTAATAACCACAAATAGTGGGGAAACAGTGATAAAAATCCCCGAAGGATTCAAACAATTGGCACGATACCCAAAAATGGAAATCAGCCCAAATCATGATGATATCAAATAAGTTTCAATCAAATATGTAGTAAAATCATCAATCGGGACGGACCAAGTCACAGTCCCTAGTAATAGACGACCCCATGCTCATAATCGAGAGCGTGCCTGACCTCAATATAGCACTACGATGTGCAATCCAGGGTTTCAAACCCTCAGAACATCATTTACAATCACTACTCACCTCGAACCGGCTAAATTTCTAGCCCACGACGCCTTTTCCCTTCGAATTTCCGTCCACGTGCGTCGAATCTATCCAAATTTAGAATAATTATGTCACAATATGTTGAGGGAACAAAGCCCACGCGAAAACAATCAATAAATACTAAAAAATCCCAAAATTAGTAAAACTTGAGCCACGGGCCCACTTCTCGAAATTCGGTAATTTTTCACCTCAACGGGTTCCTTATCTCCCAACGAGTTCAACCATATAAAAATTATCAAATTCCGACATCGGATTGGCTTTCAAATCTTAAATTTTCGTTCTTGGAAGATTTGGTAAAAATCTGATTTTTCTTCCATAAATTCATGGATTCATGATGTAAATGAGTATAGAATCATGATCTATAAAGGATTTATGATAAAGAACACTTACCTCATTCAAATTTGTGGAAACCCCTCTAAAAATCTCCAAAACCGAGCTCCCCAACTCTATTTTTGTCAAAAATGGCCAAAACCCCCGTTTTATAGTGTCTTTCTGCCTTGGGCGCCATAGGTGGCGCCGGGCGCTGCCTCTGGCGCTGGTTCAAGTAGCCACAGAAATTGCTGGGGCCCTGGGTAGCGCCGGGCGCTGCCATGGGCGCTGGCGATTTTTTCCTGATACAAAAATAGGCATAACTTTCTCATACGATGTCTGAATTGGACGATTGTTTTTGCTATGACTCCGAAATTTCGATACGGATCTAATGCTTCAATTAAACTGAATTTGGAGTCCATTTGCATAATATTATACCACTTATTCTTGAAGAGATGACATCGACGCATTCTTAAAATGCGCAAGTTAAACTCCATCAACCATCCAAAATCCATTCGAGGCCCTCGGCACTTCAACCAAATATATCAACAAATCTTAAGACATCATATGGACTTAGTCGAGGCCTCAAATCGCATCAAACAACGCTAAATACATGAATCATACCCAAATTCAAGCCTAATGAAACTAACAAATTCCAACTTCCACATTCGATGCCGAAACGTATCAAATCGAGTCCGATTGACCTTAAATTTTGCACACATGTCATAAATGACATAACGGACCTATGAAGATTTTCAGAACTGGATTCCGACCCCGATATCAAAAAGTCAACTCCTCGGCCAAACTTTCCAAAAATCTTCTATTTTCCAACATTCGCCAAAATGCTTGTCCTACGGACTTCCAATTTCTAATCTGGACATACGCCTAAGTTCGAAATAACCATACGAACCTATAGCAACTCTCGGAATTCCATTTCGAACCTCGGATCAAAATCTCGCCTGACAACCGGAAATCGCCAAAATACTAACTCCACCAATTCAAGCCTAATTCTACACGGAACCTCCAAAACCAATTCCGATCACACTCCTAAGTCATAAATCACCTCCCGAAGCTAACTGAGCCATCGGAACTCACATCCTAGCCCTCTAACTCATAAGTCAACATCTGGTTGACTTTTCCAACTTAAACCTTCTTAAAAGAGACTAAGTGTCTCATTTCTTGCCAAACTCCTTCGTAACACAGACTACTCAACTCGATCGCATAGAACATGGATAACGAAGCATAATGAAGCAGAAATGGGGGAAACGGAGCGGTAACTCACGAGACGACTAGCCGGGTCGTCACCGGATTGGACTCAGGTATTTGGGCCTCAAAGAGGCGACCTAGCAGTAATAGGGACGGCGACAACTAACTTCAAATTTCCAGAAAATACAGCAATGCTAGACTTGGGCCCGAGTTCCTCATGAACATAGCAGGCCAAACAAATGTACATGTTCAGAAAAAAGAAAGAAAGAGAAGGTCATTAGATACATATTCCTGATGTTCAATGATGCATGAAATACAAAAGTAAATGATTGGAGCAAGATATATAACAAGCTATCAATACTCGAATAATATGAGAACTTATAGTAGTGTGGCGGTTCTATAATGTAATAATTTACATTGAAAACCTTTCATTGTCATTAAACAGTAAACCCAAAGGGAATAACAAGCGTCAATGAGTTAATGGCTAAGGAAGAGAGTTCCCCGCAAGATCGATGCCCCCTATGAATCCCCTAACACTTCAAAGATCCCAAGGGTCTCAAGGCTCAGGGCAATGCTTGTGCCTGAGAGAGAAGCCCAAGCTAGAGCTAAACTCTACTCCTAAATACCCCAAACCACTAGCGACTCATTTTTTCCCATGGGTTTAAGTGCCAATGAGGCTCTTTCAATGTAAACCAACTACCACAATACAACCTACGACAGAAGTATACTTCTCCATTGAGATAATAAGGTAAGGACATAAGAACAGTTTCATTTTATAACTACATTTCCAATACTAACTGAATAAACACATATTAAACAAGTCTAAAAGTAAGATTTCAAACACACATAGAGATAGGAATATTATAATGTTACTTCTAAAGAACTAAACACTTGAGATCCCATCTTGAGCATAAATAAAGAGCATTCAAATATATAGCAACCCAGAAAACATAGATGCTTTTGCCCTAGTAGACTAACCACAGTCAGGTCTTGCCACTACCATACGCATAGGTTAACAATTCTACTTGGAACTCTTTAGAGCATCAATAAAGGTTCAGACAAACATTCATGGTTAACAGACTCTACAGGTGTCATTAAAGATACCATAATATAATCAGAGCTCTTAGCATGACTACAGGTTTATAGATTCACACACGGAATTCCTAGAGGTGCTTAACAAGATCAAAGATTATCAATCCTACTTCATTTGTAATTGATGGCGGTACCACATTTTCACGAGAATACTAATTTTATATTGAAATAGGTAATCTATTATGTCCAAGTAGTAGAACTAAGAAGTTCTCTTAGGATTTACATATCAGATTCAGTTCAGATTAGCAGGGAAAAAGAGGACTGAGTGAAATTCCAAAATAATGTACATGAACATGAGATCATGAAGACAAACAGAGGTAAATGCAACATTTTAAATCAATTACACATAGATACTTCAAATAAGGTTATGATCTTATGCAAACTGGGTGAGTTTCACCTATTAAGTCAAGTCAGCAATGTCATAAATGGCGTTATATACAAGGAAAATATTGTACCAAGTAGGTTTGACTCAGCTGTACAGACTAAGATTAACATCTAAATATGAGGCAGTTATGCTCAGCTCGAAAACACTTATCATTCAGCTATGACAAACATAACTATAACCTATTTTTTATGAATCTAACTTGATCATAACAGGATATATGCAGAAGCGTTATAGATAATCACAAAGGTTCACGTTAGTAAGACAGTTTAATGTAGAGAGACCTAGATATGCAACTAACGGTTAGATATAGACATAAAACCCTCATAGAAATGACTCACATGCTGCTTTTAGAGTTGGCAAACACTTACATAAAGAAGGAAATCATTTAAACATTTAAACATCACATATTTTAGCTAAATGGTGAAGGATAAAACTATGATCTTTCAGGTTTGTTCTAGTAAAATATCAAACAACAATCTCGACTACAGAATAACAGAATGCTGGAAAACAGTGTGGTAGAGACAAACATCACAACAGAATCATTAAAGGAAAATATGAAGTATAGGCAAACATGAGAAGTCATTAAGGCATAATAAGGAAACTAAATCATGTAGACTATTTGAAATCAAAATTTCATTAATGTCACATAACAACTCAATCAACACCAATTAGAGATATTAAGAAACATGACAAATGACCCTGAGTCAGCAACACATTATCATGAACTAGAAATAACATCAAATCTCATAAATGAACACAATTAACAAAAGACTACATCATGTTCGTGATACTTGAATAATACAATCAAAAGAGAAAAGTTGGAGGTGTACTGACCTTCTCCAAGGTAGCAGACCAAACAATGATTCTTTCTAATTGCCTAGGACCCAAAGCTTCAAGCTTGAGAAATGAAAGCACTCAGAAATGACAAGGGAAAACCAAAATTCAGTAAATAACCTAAAACATTCTCGAAATCTTAGTGTTGCTTTTGTGTTCATGTTAGGTCTGGTCCTGTAAGGTGAGAGAATTGAAGGCTTCTTTTATAGTGGCATTCAATGCCTCTAGGGTTCAACAAAATTCAAAATGATAGTGAGCAAACTGAATGAAATCACAGAAGAGTATAGGGGAAAACAACAAGGGTTTTTTACCTGAGGAGAGAGAGATTGATCGTTGAAGACAGAAGACCATCGGTCAAGACTCAATACCCGGAGGTCACTGCGTCTGACCTCTGAGTAAAGAATCCTCATAATGAATCTTCTTAAAAACTCCATGCATGCTCCGATTTGACGGAGCGAGAGAGGATTTAAGCGATTTGAAGTTACATCTTCAAGCTAGGGTTTCACATTTGAGGGGTTTTGAATCTAATCAATGAAAACTGAAAGTGAATCACTAGCCTCACAACCTAGGGACAAAGCGAATGATTCTGCAAGTTTGGATTTGAAAGAACAAAGATGAATTGAGTGCTTTGATTTTATTGGCCATGCCTGGTGTTTCATATTTGAAGAGCAAAAGGGAAAGATCAGCAGAATTCGCGGATGAAGAAGCGAGGAAGGACAATTTTGTGAAGGATATTGTGCAAGGTTCCATGACTGATGGGGGTTAAGTGATGAGACAAAAGAGAGAGTTTTGGGAAAGAGGGGTGGCTGGTCTTGGGAGTGAATGATTACGGTTGGGGGGTTGTCTCCAGGTTTAAAACCGGATATTGAACGGGAGTCGTTAGATCATTGTGATCAAAGGCATCGATATTTTGGAGATAAAAACATTTATAGGAACAAAAAGGCGACAATTGGATCTCTTTTAATCCAACGGCACAGATAAATCACTAATGAAAAAATTAGTTTATTTGTGAACCATTGATCATTTGGATCAGCGATCCGGGTGTAGTGTGTTTCTTGTGTTAGTGTTCGGGAGCGATGACGTGGCACCCTGTGATTGGTTCAAATGTGGTGGCATTGATTGCCATAGTGGAAAGAGAGGGGTGGACTTGGACTAGGTATTTCCGAATTGCGCCTGGGTATTGGGCTGGTTTTGTTTTAAAGAATGGCCAATTTGTATTTAATTGAGATTGCAACTATAGCCTTTAGCCTCTTTTGATACCCTTTAAAATGAAACTAAATAAGCTTAATAATTTTCAATAAAATGTGATAAAATTATAATTATCATATACATTACTAACTATTTCAATTAATTGTTTACAGATACTTCATTTTTAACATTAATTTCAAAATTATTAAGGTAGTAGACTAATTAACTAGAAATTAAGGAGTAATTTATCAAATTAATAAAAAGGCTTATGTGATGTATATAAAAGTTATTTTAATAATCTTAGAATAGTATGAATATTTGTAATTACATAATACTAACACTAAGTGGTTAATTTCAAAGCTAATACTTAATAATTTGTATAAATAGGCATTAATAGAAAATACTTTCAAAGTATTTATTCTAAACTATTAAGTATAAGTAAATTAATTTTAAAAGGGAGGGTCAAAATTGTCTGTCAACAGCTGCCACTCTTCGACCGGAGATGATGAAAAGTTTTCAGGCAAAGAAATTGAACTACAGCCAAATTTGTCCTGACTTTAGGCATGCATTGCAGGAATGGTACGAATATTATAAATTGTAGGATTGGGAGGTAAGGATGACTCTTGGAGCATTTTGGGGAATTGGGGCCGAATTCTAGCTTTGAAATGATTACATTCCTCAGGCTTAACGAGGATTAGGCCTCATATAGTTCTGGAGTGAGGATTTTTTTTTAGGAAGCGATACTCACAGGACTGCCCCAGTATTGTATTATGACGATACAATGAGAAGGAGGATTTGGTACTCATGATAACTTGAATTTTGTAGCTTGATTGGAAGTATTTGAAAATTCTGAGTTTCATTGGTCGTTTTGTGCTCGAATCTGGATCCTTGGCCCGCTAATGGGTTTTTTGTCCCTCATGGCGATCTATTGGCCTGCTGCTTAGAAAAGTTCCAAGCTGCGATGTGTTTTCCTGCAAAACAAACGAAATACACGCATACCCATATATTGCAATGCAGAATATAGTAAGATGCAATGTTGATGATGCAGGAATGATGATGCCTGGCTGCTGGCAAGCCGTTATTTGGGATCGAGATGGTGGGATACTTGATCTTGACTCGACTTGTTAGATGAGTTGTGTACCGTTCCATAGATGTAGGAGCATTTGAAAATTGTCTCCGCTTGTTGGGAGAGCTTGATTTGTGGGGTGCGTCTCTGCTTGTTGGGAGAGCTTTGCACTGAGAAATGTGTCCGCTTGTTGGGAGAGCTTTACACTCAAATGTAAAATAATCTCCGCTTGGGAGCGATTGACTAAAACCGCAATTATGCCTAAAGCTGCATGAGCAAAACGTCAAAACATTCAAAGTAATAGCAAAGGAAAAGAAAAGCATGCCCAAGAGATACTCTTGACTGCGAAGCTATGTTGCGGCCATCGATTGGCAGAATGTCAGTGACGAGGTTTGTGACTGTATATTTTGGCATCTGCTGCGACGGAGCGGCGATGCAGATTGTTCTCTTGGCGAGATGAATAGTCTCCTATACATACAAGGTTCCGATTGGTGAAGCCGACGTTCGATTTGTACAGGGTGTTGCAATCGATTGAGCTGACGGTTGGCTATATACATGGCTTTAATTGGCGAAGCCGACGACTCGTTTGTACAAAGTGCTCCGATTAGTTGAGCAGGTAGTTTGCTATATACTAGGCTTCCATTGATGAAGCCAACAATTTTTTTTGTACAAGGTGCTCCGATTGTTTGAGCAGGCGGTTTGCTATGTGCATGTTTTCCCATATTAGCAGTGTGGCTATGAGGTACCTGCAAGGATACAAAAATTAGCCTTAGTTGTACCAGAAAAATTCAAGTAAAGGAGAAAGAGAGATAATCTTAGGAAAGTGGAGGATCCGTCATTTGCCCCAATGTGGTCTTAATGCTTCCTTTCTCCCTGTTGACCCTGCACTCAAAGAAAAATTCTTTTTGGGGGCGAGGATGTTGGTTTGTGTCGACCACAGTTTGCCCCGGCCTTTGATATGGTTGCGCCGCGAAGTAGATGGAATAAATTACTGTATTTTTTAGAAAATATTTTGAAAATACTTTAATTTTTAAGGCAAATGTCGTCATTCCAAATTGCGAATGTTACAAAAAGTTCTCCACGCGTGAACGTATCTCCTTGTAAATTTTGTCTTGTTGATGTCGTTCTTCTGTGATGCTTCTAACAACACAGCTGCTTGCCGTTGCGACTGCGTCCTAATTCAAACTAATGCATTGCAAAGGTTTTCAGTTATGACTGAACCCTTTCAAGTTGCTTACGTATCAAAAATGGAATCAGGTTCGAATGTTGTTCGTGGATTATGATAAAATTTGATGAAGTTGATTGAGCCTGACTCATGCAGCCCACATATCCAAATAGAAACAGGTGCTGACGTAGTTCGATTACAACAGATGCAACAATGATTAAATTGAGAATGAAATGGCCGAATCTGACTCGGACTGCCTACGTATCCAAATGGAATCAGGCCAGGGCGTAGTTCAATTTAAAAAGACGACTGAATCCGATGAGGATTGCCTACGCATTCCTTTCTAAGAAAATCAAGTCAACGTAGTTCCTGAGCAACATACGAAAGTGATATTTGGTTTTTCTATTACAAAAGTGAAAAGGGGGAGAGAAACCGAACCCTACGTGGGTTGCCTATGTATCCCTCTGTGAGAAGTCAAGTTGAACGTAGTTTTGTTACAGCAAAACCTAACTCTATTTGTCTTCAAACATAGTATCTCTTGATTGCTTATGAGTTGATGGGCTTCGTGTTGGTTCTTCCATCCATTTCTTCCAAGATTAGAGCTCCACCCGACAGTGCTCGATGAACCACGTAAGGACCTTGCCAGTTTGGTGCGAACTTTCCTTTGGCTTCCTCTTGGCAGGGAAAGATTTTCATAGATTGTACTTTACCAGATTTTATACCCTCTTCTAATAAATCTCCCATCTTGAGTGTTAGGAACTGAAGTTGCGGTGTTGTTGTTTTGGCGTGATGTGGAAGGAAAGTGGTCAGTAATTGAATTCAAAGAAGGAAAATGAGGTGATTGAGGAAGCGTTATCATGCCCAGATGTGCCAGTTCCCTGATATGTTGTACTTCCTACCTAAGGAACTCCATTTCCTAGGCCATCCTGGCCACGTGTTCATCATTCCTAGTATTGTTCTTCTTCCTCGATTGCCCCGGGCTATCGGCTATGACCAGAGCATGTTCAGTCGGGTTTTCTACAGTTGACATTTTTCACTTTGATCTTAGATTGTACGACGGTTCTGCCAGCTTCTGATGAGACAAACCTACTTTCTTTTGAGGGTAATAATAAAGCAAAGAAAAAATAAGAAGAAAGAAAACGAAAAGAAACATGAGTCAATTTCTTCATTTGTACAAGTAGGAAATCGCACAAAGCATTTAATTCACGTATTAAGGCTAGCGCGTATTCCTAGAATTATGCATGGCTCCGTAATAATTTCACCTAAAACTCGGGGTTTCGGCACCGAGGTAGAGTAATGTGATTGAGGGTTTTAGAAATTCATCAAGCTCACCACAATACGGACATTATAGGTTGTACAGTACATCGGGGGGGTTGAAGGAATCATTTTGCAGACCATGGCATTTCTACAGTCCACTATGCGACCACAGAACCACTTTACGGGCCGCAGATCGGTCGCAGAGTGAAGCAAAACTTGAGCTAATTTTGAGGACCATTATGCGGCCCATTATGCGACTGCATAACCATTTCGCGAGCCACACAATCCACGCAGATCCAGCATGAGAAAATTTTGGAAGGAGGTTCTGCGGTCCATTATGTGACCGCTAACCGCAGTTATGTCGCAGACCTATCTAGCCCTCCAAGTTTTTGGGACCCTCTATGCGGTCCCCTTTATGGTCCACATACCTATTTTGGGTGTGAGAGTGTTATTTACGCATGCATGTACTATCAAGGATTGGGTAGACTTTGGGTTGTGGGATGAAAGAATTCACTGTAGGAGGACCTTGAGGTCATAATGTCCACCTAGTGTTTGTTAAAATGCTCAAATGAGCTGAAACCATGAATACATTCATAATTTGTGTTCAATTTGGTTATATTTCCAAATAGATCAAAGCTGCTAAGATTTTTGGACATTGTGTAATTTAAGGAAGCTCCAAGCAAGGTATGTTGGCTAAATTCCTCTTGTAGAATCGAATCCATGATGCCATCTTAAGTTGTAGTTATGATTGGCTTAAGCTCTTATGTCTTATGTTCCGAGTTGTTTCTTACAAACTTGATATTCTGAATAAACTCTGTGTCGAAAGTTATATGCTCAAAATATACACCGAATGGTCTTGTCAAATTGTGTTACCCTTCGAGATCGTATTCGAATGTGACCATGTGTCAAAATATTATGAATTCAATTATGTCTAAAATGCTAGTTATTATGCCAAATTGTTGAAGAAAACCCAAGGTGCCTCAGACTCCTCTTTGCTCATATGTGTACTAAAGGTTGTGATTAGATATGATTTGTTGTTGATAATCCATGATGATGTTTGCAAGTGAAATCGATGATCAAGACATATGAAATACGGCCACTATGCCAAGAATGATATTACAATTGTGGCCACTAGTGCCAATGAAATGAAAAGATGAGTAAAAGTCTATAAAATAAACTAAAAGTCCTGTGTATAATAAACATTTGGGAGTATCGTTAGTCACCAAGGAGGGGTAGATTGAAATGACCTAACCCCGAAACTACACGTGCCGATGTAGGTTTGCATTGTGATTATTCGCCTTGTTTGGGATGATATTGATGTGATGTGATTATTCCCCTTAAATGGGATAATATGATTTCTAGCAAAGGGTGATGTCGATCCACATGACATTGTGGTGAGACGGCCTAGCCGGTCGGGTCGAGATCGGACGCCATGCCGCATACATGGTGGTGATTGTGCCTGGGATTGTGATTGAGATAATGATTGATATTTTGATTGTGATTGTGATTGAGGTTGATGTCTTTGGGTAAGACGGCCTAGCCGATCGGGCCGTGATCGAACTCCTTGCTAAAGTCATAGTAGTATATTGGTGCTAAAGATCTCTCAATCTAAAATATGTAATTTACTTGAAATCTTATCTTGCTCCGAACTTGGTGTCTTGGTATTGTTTGAGGCTTCCATTGATTCTATGATTGTTCTTTCTTGTTTTGATACTCGTTCTATTGAGAGGGTGTTTATTCATTCACACTAGTACTATTCCAAATGCACTAACGCCCCTTTTGCCGGAGGCGCTGCATCTTTAATGGATGCAGGTGGTGCCACAACAGGCGGCTTTGATCAGTGATAGCGGTATGCCCTCTTCCCAGCTGACTTGGTGAGCCCCACTTCATTTCAGGGTCGTGTATCTTTTGTTTCTTGTGTATTATGTGTTGAGGTATAGCCGGGGCCTTATTGTCGGCACTATCATAGTACTCTTTTGTATTATTAGAGGCTCCATAGACATAGCGTGGGTTGTATGTTAGTGTTGGAAAAGTCAAAATAGTAATGTTGTATTTGTACCACTTTTTCCACCTCAAACTATGAAATTGTATGTATTTTGAGATATAAAAATGATTTAACTAATGTCAATGAATTGGTGTAGCTCACATGATCTTCTCTAGGTCTAATTAATGAAATAAATCTTCTCTTTTATTCATGAGTGAGTTTAGGTAGAAGGTATTGTACAGGCTTGCTAGCCCGAGTTATCTCGGTTGAGCGCCGGTCGTGCTTCCCGAGATCAGGGCATGAATAACTTGGTATCAGAGCTTAAGGTTGTAATGTGTCCTAGGATGTCTCGCAGCAGTGTCTAGTAGAGTCCTTCTTATCGGTGTCTTGTCGACCACATCGTTAATTAGGAGGCTACTTAGGCATTTAGGAATAACACCCTTCTCTGATGTTCTAGATCGTGTGATAGAGCTGATTCTAAAACTATTCCTCCTCTAACTCGTGCATTGCTCTAATTTTCTGTACATGACACTTAGGAAGAAGGCAAGAACTGGCCAAGGAGCCAATGCCACCCCATGAGAGGTAGTTGATTCTATACCTGATGATGTTAGTGAGAACCCGAGGGGTGATGATATCCCCCCAACTACTGCACTGCCCGATTTTACTACTCCTGCTCAAACTGCACCAATTCCTACACCTACTGAGGGTGCAGCGATTCCTCCAGCTGATATTATAATTCCACCTCCAGCCCCAGCTTCCGGTCCCGATGTTTCTGACGAGAACCTTAAGGGAGCCATACAGATAGTGGCTTCCCAGGCCTAAAGATTGAATGTTGCACCTACTTCTTCCAGTTAGCGAGGGGATTCTGCTAGCTCTAGGGTTAACAAGTTTCTTCAGTTAGATCCTCCAACATTCACGGCTACTAATCTCGAGGAGGACCGCCACAACTTTATTGACAAGATGCACAAGACTCTCCGAGTTATGCATGCTACTGAGATGGAAGCAGTAGAGTTGGCTTCAAACTATCGAAAAGAGGTAGATGGCATATTCCTGGGTTGAACTGTGCGAGGAGTCCCCTGAGGATGGGAGCCCTCAAGCGATGTAGAGCGAGATAGCAGGTGCCTTCATTGATCAATTCTTGCCTGCCAAGACCAAGGCAGCCCATGCTGCCAAGTTTGAGAGCCTGAGGGAACGTAGCCTGAGTGTGTGGGAGTACCATATGAGTTCGCACACCTTTCCAAGTATGATATTTATATGTTGCCCTTTATGGAGGCGATAGTGCGCTGGTTTGTGTAGGGCCTTAGCCGCAGTTGCCTTGAATTATGATATGAACTATAGGAAGATGGTGGCATTTGCTTAAGCCACAGAGAACCGCGAATTGAATCGTGGAATGAAACGAGAGGGTAGCAATAAGGTTCGGTCCGCGGGCAACTTTGGTGATTCTTCTGATAGTGGTGGTGGTAGGTCGGCATTTAGGGGAGGATGGTCAGGGCCATCCTAGTCCTTTGCCTAGTCTTCAGTCAATGCACAATCATAAGGGCCCAAGGTATGGGAAGGGGTACGCTCCTGAAGATACTACGACTGCGGGTTGAGAGACCACATTCATATGGATGGTCTTTTGTCCTGCCAGGGTATGGGCAGGGGTACGGCACAACCACCAATTCTATAGTTACTACATCCACAACACTTCCTCTAGCTCGAGGCACTTTAGCACCCGCAAGGCATGGTGCAGCTAGGGGTGGTACATAGAGTTCGAGAGGACCCAGTCGTTTCTATGTTATGAAGGGTCGCCAGAGTTCAGAGGCTTCTCCAGATGTTGTCACAGGTATATTGACTGTCAAATCTCGTGATGTATATGCCCTTATTGATCCCGGTTCCACTTTGTCCTATGTCACTCCTTATGTTGCTATGGAATTCAGGATAGAACCGAGACAACTTCATGAGTCGTTCTCTGTATCTACTTCGATTGGTGAGTCTGTTGTGGCCGCCCAGGTTTATGGGGATTGTATTGTCACGGTGCGTGGTCGGGATACCATGGCCGATGTTGTAGAATTGGGGATGGTGATGTAATAATAGGGATGGACTAGATTTATCCATGACTTGCTAAGCATGATTGACAAACCAGAACCATTAGAGTTGAATTTCCAAATGAGCTAGTTATTCAATGGAAGGGGATGATGTGGTGCCGAAGGGTAGGTTTATTTATTACCTTAAGGCCATAAAGATTATCAACAAGGGGTGTATTTACCATTTGGTCCGGGATACAGTCACCGATGCTGAGGCACCTACACTTGAGTCTGTACCAGTTGCGAATGCATTTTAGGATGACCTCCCCAGGATCCCACTAGACAGGGAGATTTCTTTTAGGATTGATGTGATGCCCGACACGCAGCCTATATCTATTCCGCCCTACAGAATGGCACCGGCAGAATTGAAGGAGCTAAAAGAACAACTGAAGGATTTGTTAGAGAAGGATTTCATCCGGCCGAGTGTGTCGCCTTGGGGTGCACCAGTCCTTTTTTAAGGAAGAAGGATGAGTCACTGAGAATGTGTATTGGCTATCGGCAGCTCAGTAAGGTCATGATCAAGAACAAGTACCCACTGTCAAGGATAGATGACTTGCTTGACCAATTGCAGGGTGCTAAGTACTTTTCTAAAATTGATTTATGACCCGGGTATCACCAACTGAAGATCAGGGAGTAGGATATTCCGAAAACAACTTTCAGGGTCCAGTATGGGCACTTTGAGTTTCGGGTCATGTCTTTTGGGCTAACAAATGCCCCGACAGCTTTCATGGATCTTATGAATCGAGTCTTCAAGCCTTTTCTTGACTCCTTTTTGATATTATTATTCATTGACGACATTCTTGTATATTCATGGAGTAGAGAGGACCACGCCGATCATCTTAGGGCAGTTCTGCAGACTCTGTATCAGCACAAGTTGTATGCAAAGTTTTCAAAATGTGAATTTTGGCTTAAATCTGTCACGTTATTGGGAATGTCGTCTGCAGAGAAGGAATAAGGTGGATCCTCAGAAGATTGCAACAATGAAGAATTTGCCTAGACCTACAACTCCAACTGAGATTCGCAGTTTCTTAGGCTTAGCTGGGTAATACAGAAAGTTTGTGGATGGGTTCTCTACTCTTGCCTCTCTGCTGACTAAATTGACACAAAAGGCAGTTAAGTTCTAATGGTCAGATGCCTGTGAAAAGGGCTTCCAAGAGTTAAAATCAAAATTGACTACGGCCGGTTATTGACCTTACCAGAGGGTACAGATGAATTTGTGGTGTATTGTGATGCTTCAAGGATCGGACTTGGGTGTGTATTGATACAACATGGCAAGGGGATAACTTATGCTTCTAGGCAACTCAAGAATCATGAATAGAACTATCCAACACATGACTTCGAACTTGTAGCGGTGGTATTTGCATTGAAGATTTGGCATAATTATTTGTATGAGGTCCATGTGCATATATTCACGGACCATAAAAGCCTCCAATATATTTTGAAACAGAAGGAATTAAATCTGATGTAGAGAAGATGGCTTGAGTTACTCAAGGATTACGACATTGATATCCTATAACATCTGGGGAAGGCTAATGTTGTGGCAGATGCTCTTAGCTGGAAATCTATGGGTAGTTTAGCTCACTTGGAGGCATACCAAAGGCTGTTGGCCAAGGAGGTTCATTGGTTGGCTAATTTGGAAGTTTGTCTTACAGATTCTAGTGAAGGATGGGTGATTGTGCAAAATAGGGCTGAATCATCGCGTGTTGTGGAAGTCAAGGAGGAGCATACGATGATCCATTGTTGGTACAATTGATGGAGAGGATTCATAAACATAAGACCACGACTTTTTCTCTTGGCATGGATGAAGGTACACTAAGGTACCAAGGGCAATTATGTGTTCCAAATATAGACGGTCTCCGGGAATGAATCATGACCGTGGCTCACACTTCTAGGTATTCCGTGCACCCGGGCTCTATAAAGATGTATCATGATCTTAAGGAAGTCTACTAGTGGAATGATATGAAGATGAATGTAGCAAACTTTGTGGCAAGATGCCCAAATTGTCAATAAGTAAAGGCCGAACATTAAAGGCCCGGTGAGTTAGCACAGAACATAGAAATTCCGATGTGGAAGTGGGAGATGATAAATATGGACTTTGTGGTGGGACTACCTCGCACGCCTCGCAAGTTCTACTCAATTTGGGTGATTGTGGATCGACGCATGAAATCAGCTCACTTTCGTACATGTTAAGGGTACCGACATAGCAGGACAATATGCTCAGTTGTATTTCAAGAAAATAGCCAGGTTGCACCGCACTCCAATTTCTATTATCTCAGATCGAGGGTCACATTTCATGGATAATTTTTGGAAGAAATTTCCGTAAGGTTTGAGTACTCAGGTGAATCTTAGTACCGCCTTCCCTCCAAAAACCGACAGGCAGGAAGAGCGGATTATTCAGACGCTCAAGGATATGTTGCGCTCTTGTGTTCTTGACTTCAAGGGTAGCTAGGATGATCATTTGTCACTCATAGAATTTGCCTACAACAACAGTTATCATGCTATAATTCAGATGGCACCGTTTGAGGCTTTATATAGTAGGAGATGTAGATCTCCCATTGGATGGTTCGAGATTGGTGAAGCAGAGTTGATAGTGTCAGACCTCATGCATCAAGTTGTGGAGAAGTTTAAGATCATTACGAAATGGTTGAAAACCGGTCAGAGTGATCAAAAGTCCTATTCGGATGTGCGTCACAGGGATTTGGGGTTCAGATAGGATGATTGGGTATTCGTGAAGGTTCCCCCATGAAGGTTATAATACGGTTTGGTAAGAAAGGGAAGTTGAGTCCAAGGTATGTCAGACCGTACAAAGTCATTCAGAGGGTTGGTCGGGTGGCTTACAAGCTTGAATTACCTCCAGAGATGTCTTTCGTGCACCCGATGTTTCACGTATCCATGTTGAAGAAGGTGGTTGGAGATCCGTCCCTTATTGTTCCTGGTGAGACTATTGAGGTTAATGAGGAACTGACTTATGAAGAAATTGCAGTTGCCATTCTTGATAGACAAGTTCGTAAGCTGAGAAATAAAGAAATTTCCTCCGTGAAAGTGCTATGGCGAAACCAATAGGTTAAAGAGGCCACTGGGGAGGTCGAGGAAGAAATGATGAAGAAGTACCCTCGTTTGTTTGAATAGCTATGTATTTATGAAGTTGTGCTACATGAAAATGCAAAGAGTTTACCTTATATGAATTATGTTTCACTTGTACAGTTGATGTTAAGGGTGTTCCTTTTTGGTAATATACTGCTCATGAGGCCATGGTTGGCATTGTTTTCATGTTATATTGCATAGTTGGATTATGTATATATTGTTAGGTTTGGTTTCTGGTATTCTCTGGCAGGTGGATAGGCCCAATTACAGGGAAGACTCTGGTAAAATATTTGGAGATTTAGGGTGTCCGTAAAAAATTTGGAACTGCTGGTGTGTGAAGTAATAGCTGAGTCACATTGGATGCTAACGGTGAACTTTGACCTTCATTCGAGATGAATGACTTTAAGTGGGGTAGGATGTAAGGCCTCGTAAAAATTTCACCCTAATCCCCGGGTTTCATGGCCCCGAGTTAGAGTAATGTGATTTAAGGAATCATATTGCAGACCATGGCGTTTCTGTGGTCCAGACTTTATAGGTTGTACAGTACGTCGGGTAGTTGAAGGAATCATTTTGCAGACCATGGCGTCTCTGCGGTCCACTATTCGACCACAGAACCACTTTGTAGGCTGCATATCGGCCGCATAATGAAGTAAACTTTAGCTAATTCCGAGAACCATTATGCGGCCCATTATGCGACCGCATAACCATTCCGGAGCCACACAATCTATCGTAGATCAAGCATGAGAAAACTTCTAAAGGAGGTTCTGCGGTCGATTATGCGATCGTAGAACTGATCTGCGGATCGCAGATACGTCGCAAACCTATCCAACCATGCTCAGTTCTTGGAACCCTTTATGCGGTCCCCTTTGTAGGCCGCATACCTATTTTGCGGTCCGATCTGCAACAATAGACCCGACTTCGTAGAGTTTATGTTTTGGAAAATTTCAGTTGATGAAATTTTTAGAAAAACAACTAGGGGTTTATTTTGGCTGGTCCTAAGATATTTTAGAGAGAGGAAAGTGGTCTAGTGTGAGAGGGGGATTCCTAAGCTAATTGTTCATCAATCATTGCACAACACTTGGAGAATTCACAAGGAAAACTCACGAGGTCTTCATCTAAGAGGTACGGTTCCATACCCTAGTTTCATTTTCGAGTTTGGGGTACAAAATGGTTAATGGGGAATGTGATTCTTGGGTGTGAGAGTGGTAATTATGCATGCATGTACTACCAAGGTTTGTGAGAAGGTTGTTGAGCTCAAATGGGTAAACTTTGGGTTGCGGGATAAAGGAATCCACCGTAGGAGGACCTTGAGGTCATAGTGTCCACCTATTGTTTGCTGAAATGCTCAAATGAATTTAAACGACAACTACCTTCCTAATTTGTGTTCAATTTTGTTATATTTCCAAATACATCAAAGTTGATAAGATTTCTAGAACATTGTAGTAATTTAAAGCTCAAAGGGAGGTATGTTGGTGAAATTCCTCTTTTTGAATCGAATCCATGATGTCCTCGTAAGTTGTAGTTATGATTGGCTCAAGCTACAATGTGTCGTAAAATTATGAATTCAATTATGTCTCAAAGCTAGCTATTATTCCAAATTGTGGATGAAAACACAAGGTGCCTAAGACTCTTATTTCTCATGTATGTACTAAAGGTCGTGATTAGAGATGCTTTGTTGTTGATAATCCATGATGATGTTTGCATGTGAAAGGGGTGGTCATGATATATGAAATATGACCATTGTGCAAAGAATGCTATTACAATTGTGTCCACTAGTTCCAAAGAAATGAAAAGATGAGTAAAAGACTACGAAATAAATTAGAAGTCCTTTGTATAATAAACAATTGGGACTATCGTTAGTCACCAAGGATGGGTAGGTTGTAATGACCTAACCTCGAAACTACATGTGCCGGTGTAGGTGTGTATTGTAATTATTCCCCCTTGTTAGGGATGAGATTGATGTGATAAGATTATTCGCCTTAAATGGGATGAGATGATTGCTAGCAAAGGGTGATGTCGATCCACACGGTAGCAGGGTGAGACGGCCTAGTCGGTCGGGTCAAGATCGGATGTCATGCCGCACACACGATGGTGGTTGTGCTTGAGATAACGATTGAGATTTTGATAGTGATTGTGATTGTGGTTGATGTATTTGGGTGAGACGGCCTACCCGATCGGGCCGTGATCGGACTCCATGCTAAAGTCACGGTGGTATATCAGTGCTAAAGATCTCCCCACCTAACATATGTAATTTACATGAAATCATATCTTGTTACTAACTTGGTGTCTTGATATTGTTTGAGGCTTCCATTGATTCTATGATTGTTCTTCTTTGTTTTATTACTCGTTCTATTAAGAGGGTGTTTATTCATTCATACTAGTACTATTCCATATGTACTAATGTCCCTTTTGCCAGGGTGCTGTATCTTTAATTGATGCAGGTGGTTCCACATCAGGTGGCTTTGATCAGTGATAGTGGTATACCCTCTTCACAGCTGACTTGGTGAGCCCACTTCATTTTGGGTCGTGAATCTTTTGTTCCTTGTGTATTATGTTTAGACGTATAGCCGGCAATGTTTCCAGAACTATCATAGTACTCTTTTGTATCCATTAGAGGCTCCGTAGAAATAGTGTGGGTTGTATGTTGGTGTTGGGAAAGTCAAACTAGTAATGTTGTATATGTACCACTTGTTCCACTTCAAACTATGAAAGTGTATGTATTGTGAGACTTATAAATTATGTAATTAATGTCAATAAATTGGTGTTGCTCACATGATCTTCTTCGTGTCTAATTAATGAAATTGATATCTCTTTAGTCATGAATGAGTTCGGTTAGAAGGTATTTTTTGGGCTTGCTCGGCTGGGTTATCTCGGTTGAGCGCCAGTCGTACTTCCGAGGTCAGGGCGTGACAAATTCATGTGGACCACTCATTGCCAGAGGTAGGCCTAAATCGCAGATGTTTGACAAACATTTACACTTGACACGTTTAGATCCGAAGCAAGTTTGTTTTCACTGATAATTTGGACTGAGATGAGTGGGGACAAAGATTACATCACTGTTTCATAGAACTGCATGGGCTTGGACAACTTGCCCATTAGGAAAGTAAAAGAAAACTGCAGATAGGGTACAAAGTGGGAAGAGGGGGAAATCAACCAACTCAAGTAACCATCTCCGGAGTCGTTCCCCATCTTTACTTTTTCTTCTGGTTCTTCCTCCGACTAATCCTCCAGGCCCTCTTCAAACTCCTTCTTGTCATCGTTAAACTCCGAACCCTCCTCTGGGTCTTTTTATGGCTCTGTACTAGACTCTATTTGGATGCACTCCACTACACGATCATTGTCCTCACCATCTGGCAGCATGTGATTGATGGATCCTGAATCACTTGACGGTGCATTGAAGTAGTCACAAGGTAATGTGGCAGGATCTGATGGTAGATTTGCAAAGCAACGACTGTGTCCTCTAGCCAGGCTATACCCATTCTTCTTGGTCGGTCCAGCTCGTCCTCCTCGTTGATCCAGAAATAATACTCAGGAGTATACCACGAGTTTTGACCCATCGGCATTGTAACCAAGTCATTCCACTTTTCTTAAAGCCTTCTTATCCTAGGGATTGGAATTTGTCCGTTGTACTCATCCTCGTATAGCACTGTCCATGTCAATAGGGGCACATCTTGGATCATCCGAGCTATGTAAAAACCTGCAGGGGTGAATATGGTTGAATGCCCTCAAGTCCGATCAGCTCAATGAAGCATTTCTTAGGAGTCGTTAAGATTGCGCTTCCACCTAACCATGATAGCTTCCAGTTGATCCATTCTCCAATCAGATTGGTCAGTATTTCTCTCCACTCTTATTGAACATGTGGGGAGACCCAATGTCTCATCCTTTTGTTGTGGTTGCGGATCGTGTCGCTGATACCCACAAAGTAGTCATTGGTGGCCTCTCGCTGGAAGAAAAGTTCTGTAGCCCAGATCTGAAGCACCAAGTTACAACCCTTAAAGAAATCATAGCCTCGTGCACATGCGGATAAAGCCCTCAGCATCTCGGCTAGCACCATCCATACCAAAATAGCTTAAAGGTTGCCATGGAAGGTTGCCAGAGCCACATGTAATAAGTAAATGTTGATCCGACCCCTTCTCTGTGGGAAGACCAATAGTCCAAACAGTGCCAATGAGAAGGTGATAGGCCTGAGACTCACCCACGTTGTTTGGTCACACCGAAAATCTCCAGAATACCACTCATGGCTTTCACAGTGTCCAAACCTGTCAAACAGCTGGTCGAGGCTCACCCACCCATCCTCAATATTTCAGACTCCGACTATTAGACAGGCCTAAAGCATCCAATAACCAGTAATCGGGAAAAGTAACTGGTAGTATTGCCTGCCTTCCGTTAAACAGCAACTCCGTGAAACTAGTAACTTCTTCCAATGTCAGTACTAACTCACAAATGGCAAAACTTGAACACCACCTTAGCCGGATCCCAGAACTCTATCAGCAGGTGAGAGACCACCATATCTGCTCGGATGTTTAGCAAAGCAGTCTATGCCCCCAGATGTGTCTGAATCTCATCTCTGTGTTCCAGGCGAATATTCTTCCGCCACTACTACAACTTGTATGGCGCTCCCATCACCATGTTAATCTTATGGATGTTTTGGTTTATTTCCATTTTCTTAGTTGGTTAAAAGAAAGGTGTTTGGTAAGTGTTTGCTTCGGATCATTAAGTGGCTTGTCAGGTTTTTTTGTCTTTCCACATAAGTCATGTCGCTAGGTGCATGACCCGTTGACATTAGGGTGCCTTTCCTAATTGTAGGTCAATGCCAAGAACCGACTCGCTTAAGGTTTATGTAGTATGACCTATTCTTGCTAGATTTGAGTGTTTCTTATTTATGAATTGGACCGAAGGCTGCGAGAAGTTATGTCAGTTGACCTGACAAAGCCATTCTCTTAAACTAGAGAGTTTTGAAAAGAAGGTTCGGAAGGCTGTAGAGGACAACCCTCACATGCCATTGTGTGTGATAGTGTATGGCCAAGACTCGATAGGAAGAAAAGTGATGATAGTGTATATAAAGCAGTAACAGATAGGAATGCAGCAGCAATAAGTATGACAATAAGCATAAAGAGCAAATAAAGCAGGTAAGAACGTAATTGCAATTTTATCTACAATTAAAGCAATGTGCGAAAGAATCTAATTCCAAAATTTAGTCTAAGTCTACTAAGGTTGGAACATAAGTGTGAAATTCCCCAGCAGAGTCACCATGTTTTTGCACCCTATTTATCACTAGTGAAAATAAGATTCATCTTTTGGTTTCTCTGTTGTTTATGAAAGAGAGTCGCCACCTAATATTTAAAGGTATATTAGGGTACCTATTTAACTACTAAGTTCATATTCTTCATTGGTCTGCTAACTAGTGAGATTATGGGTAAGGGTTCTTGTTCTTCTAGGGGGAAGGTGTTAAGCACCCCTTAATATCTACCTAAGGTAGCTCCATAAGACTTATACTAGATTTGAAATCAATTATTTATACCATGCCTTATGTGTTCTAAAGATATGGCTTACCGTTTATTAGGACATAATTCTTACAAAGGGAGGTGTAGTTTAATGGGGTATGAATTTATAGAGGAATATAACGTTAGTGTATATATACTTGATAAGAGCTTTTGAAAGAGATATAGGATGTTTGTATTTAAGAAAGTATGTGAAAAGGAGAACTAAATTAAAACGTTTGTTTCGAAAACATGGAGGTGCATATTGTTCTAATGAGATGAAGATACCATTGGAGTAAGCCTAAGATGTACCTTGATTTTTAGACTTGAAAAAAAACCATTTTGGAAATCCTTTTGGGGCGACAACACTTTATTTTTTCAAAATGACTTGATTTTCCTTTTGAAGATAAAGCTTGTGTTTCTAATCTGATTTTCTTTTTTAAAAGTGGAGCTGCCGCCTCTCACTATGCTTTTGGGCTTCGAAATCCTTTAAGAGAAAAATTAGCGAAAACATAGTAGTTTAATGATATAAACAACTTATAATTAGCGAACGCAAGATTAGTTACTAACTAATATATCTTTTAGTCCTATGTTATTTAAGGCTTGCCTAAGTTTTATATTACTTAAGATATAAAGCAAAGCATTCAATCAAATATATAATTTTTGTATACATGCGAGATAAAATAACAATAAGAACGCAGCAAAATGCGACAAGGCAGTAAAACTAAGGCAATGAAGCAGTGAGTAATAAAGGAGTTGAAGGAGAGGATTGGAATATGGTATTTGGGCCTCAAAAAGGCGGACCCAACAGTAATAGAGATGGCGACAGCTGACTTCAAATTTCCAGAAATACAGCAATCCTGGACTTGGGCCTGAGTTCCTCTGGAACTCAGCAAGCCCAAACAAATGTACAAGTTAAAAAAAAAGAAAGAGAAAGTCATTAGATACATATTCTGTATGTTCAATCATGCATGAAATACATAAGTAAATGATTGGAGCAAGATATATAACAAGCTATCAATACTCTAATACTATGAGAACTTATACTAATGTGGCGGTTCTATATGGTTAATAATTTACATTGAAAACCTTTCGTTGTCATTAAACACTAAACCCAAAGAGAATAACAAGCGTCAATGAATTAAGGGCAAGGAGAGAGTTTCACTCAAGGTCGATGTCCCCTTTGAATGCCCCGACACTTCAAAGTTCCCAAGAGTCTCAAGGCCCAGGGCAATGCTTGTGCCGGGGATAGCAGCCCAACCTAGAGTTAAACTATACTCCCAAGTACCCTAACCACTAACGACTCATTTTTCCCCATAGATTTAAGTTCCAATGAGGCTCTTTCAATGCAAACCAACTACAACAGAAGTATACTTCTCCCTTGACGGAATAACATAAGGACACAAGAACAGTTTCATTTTATAACTACATTTCTAATACAAATGAATAAAACACATATTAAACAAATCTGAAGGTTAGATTTCAAACACACATATAGATAGGAACACTATAATGTTACTTCTAAAGAACTAAACACTTGGGATCCTATCTCGAGGATAAATAAAGAGCATTCCAATATATAGCAACCTAGAAAACACATATGCTTCTGTCCTAGCAGACCAACCATAGTCAGGTCTTGACACTAGCACATGCATAAGTTAACAATACTACTTGGAACACTTTAAAGCATCAATAAAGGTTCAGACAAACAGCCATAGTTAACAGCCTCTATTGGTCTTATTAAAGAAACCAAAACATAATCAGAGCTCTTAGCATGACTACAGGTTTATGGATTCACACATGAAATTCCTAAAGGTGGTTAACGGGATCACCGATTATCAATCCTACTTCATTTGTAATTCATGGCAGTACCACATATTCATGAGAATACTAATTTTATATTGAAATAGGTAATCTATTATTCTCAAGTAGTAGCAATAAGAAGTTCCCTTAGGATTTACAGATTATATTCAGTTTCGATTAGTAGGGATAGAGAGGACAGAGTGCAATTTCAAAACAATGTACAGGAACATGAGATCATAAAGACAAATAGAGGTACATGCAACATTTTAAATCAACTACACATACATACTTCAAGTGAGGTTATGATCTTACAAAGACAGGTTGAGTTACACCTATTATAAATCCAAGTCAGCAACGTCATAAAAGGGCGTTATAGACAAGGAAAATATTGTACCAAACAGGTTTGAGTCAGCTGTACGGTCTAAGATTAACATCTAAATATGAGGCAGTTATGCTCAGCTCGAAAATAGTTATCATTCAACTATGACAAACATAACTATAACCTATTTTTTATGAAAAAGATAACTTTATCATAACAGGATATATGCAGAAAGGTTACTGATAATCACAAAGGTTCACCTTTGTGAGACTATGTAATGTAAAGAGGCCTAGAGATGCAACTAACGGTTAGATACAAAAATAAAACTCCCATAGAAATGACTCACAATCTGCTATCAGAGTTGGCAAACACTTATATAAAGAAGGAAATCATTTAAACATTTAAACTTTGCATACTTCAGCTAAACGGTGAAGGATTAAGCTATGATCTTTCAGGTTTGTTCTAGTTAGAATTATCAAACAACAATACAATAGAACAACATAATGCAGGAAAACAGTGTGGTAGAGATAGACATCACAACAGAATCATTAAAACAAAATATGAAGTCTAGGCAAAAATGAGAAGTCATTAAGGCATATTAAGGAAACCTAATCATGTAGACTATTTGAAATCAGAATGAAAATAATTAAGGTCACATAACAACTCAATCAACACCAATTATAAATATCCAGAAACATGACAAATGACCACAAGTCAACAACACATTATCATAAACTGGAAATAACATCAAACCTCATAAATGAACACAGTTAACAAAAGACTACATCATGTTCGTGATACTTGAATAAAACAATGAAAAGAGAAAAGTTAGAGGTGTACTGACCTTCTCTAAGGCAGCAGACCAAACAAGGATTCTTTCTAATTACTCAGGACCCAGAGCTTCAAGCTTAAGTAATGAAGCACTCAGAAACGAAAAGAGAAAACAAAAAAATCATTAAAAAGCCTAAAACATTCTTGAAATCTTAGTGCTAATTTTGTGTTCGTGTTAGGTCTGGTCCTATTAGGTAAGAGCATTAAAGGCTCCTTTTATAGTAGCACTCAATGCCTCTAGAGTTCAACAAAATTCAAAATTATAGTGGAAGATGACGATGAGCTGATGATGTCACAAATCGAGTGAAATCAGAGAAGAGTAGAGGGGAAAACAGCGAGGGTTTTTTTACCTAAGGAGAGAGATTGATCGTTGAAGACAGAAGACCATCAGTCAAGACTCGATACCCAAAGGTCACTGTGTTCGACTCTTGGTGAAGAATCCTCATAATGAATCCTCTGAAAAGCTCCATGCATGCTCCGATTTGACGAAGCGAGAGAGGATTTAAGTGATTTGAAGTTACATATTCAAGCTATGGTTTTAGATTTGAGAAGTTTTGGATCTAATCAATGAAAATGAAAAGTGAATCACTGGCCTCACAGCCTAGGGACAAAGCTAATGATTCTGCAAGTTTGGATTTGAAAGAACAAAGATGAAATGAGCGCTTCAATTTTACTGGCCATGTCCGGTGTTTCAGATTTGAAGAGCAAAGGGGAAAGATCGGCAGGATTCTCGAATGAGGAAGCAAAGAAGGATGATTTGGTGAAGGATTTTGTGAACTTGCACTGATTTTTGCAAGGTTCCATGACTGATGAAGGTTGAAAGAGGGGCGGCTAGTCTTGGGAGAGAAAGATTAGGGTTGAGGGGTTGTCTATAGGTTTAAAACGGGAGATAGAAACGGGAATTGTTTGATCATTTTTATCAATGGCTCCGATATTTCGGAGATAAAAACATTTATAGGAAAAAAAGGTGAATGTTGGATCTATTTTAATTTATCGGCAGAGATAAATCACTAATGGAAAAATTAGTTTAATTGTGAAGTATTGATCATTTGAATCAACGGTCGGGGTGTGGTCTGTTTCCTGTTTGAGTGTTTGAGAGAGATGATGCAGTATGCAGTGATTAGTTCAAAGGTGGTGGCATAGATTGCCATAGTGGAAAGACAGGGGTGGACTTGGACTGGGTATTTCCGATTTGGGCCTGGGTATCGGGCTGGTTCTGATTTTAAAGAATTGCCAATTTGTGCATTGGGAATTACCAAAGAAGAGCGTTTGGGGGCGGTGGTTTAGGAGAAATTATAGGGTTTCAAGGGTTTTGGTTAATTAAAAAGGAGGGATGGTTTATGGGTCTTCGATCATTTGAGATCAAAGGACAAGACTAAAAGCGAGGTGGGGCCGGTCGTTTAAATGGGTTGCAACCAGGTTGTCTTAAAGAGGGTTATTTGGTTTGGGTTGAGAGCTATTGGGCTAAGGTTATGGGGTCTGGACTGGTGCATTGGATCCGAAATTAACTCAAAAATTAGGCCATATTTTAAATACACGAAATTTATTAAAAATAATTAATAAAAAGTAATTAATTAATAAAAAGTAATCACTGCAGTAAAATGCTTGAAAATAATAGCTTAACATTGTAAAAATATAAAAATATTATTTTAGCATAAATAATGTAATAAATATAATTATGTATGGCTATTATTCAAAAATTGTGTTAATAGCTCAACAATACAAATGTAATTATATGAAATGAAGTAAAATATTATAGAACACACGTGTGGGTATAAATAATAAATTTTGATGATTAAAGCTTCCCAAAAAAATTTGAAAGGATAATTAATAAATATTCAAACAATTTAAAAATCAATTTTAAAGCTTTAAAAATTATAGAAAATTATTGAAAATACTTACATGACTCTTGTAAATTGGGTAGTAATGCAAAATGATATTTTGAGAGTGTATAAAATATTTTATAATATATGAGGGCAAAATTGAGTATCAACAGCAGCCCCTCTTTACCCGAGAATGATGAAAGAGTTGTCGGGTAAAGAAACTGATGACCAATTTTGTCCGGAATGAGCGAGGATGATGTGTGTTTGAAATTATGGGGGCCGAATCCTGGTTCTTGAGTTGCCTACATATCCCTGCTGTTACAGAAATCTGGCCGTGTGTAGTTCTTGATCCAACGGCGAACGAAACTGATGGAGTTGTTATAAGAGTGATGGTGTGTTTTGAAAAATGGATCTCTTAGATAGGATAGTGTCGTGAGTAATGGATAATTTCAAGTGGAGCTAGGAATGCGAATTTGAATGTTACATATATTCGAGATAAATGTTTGCGTGATTCCGGAACAAAGAGTAATCAATTGTCGATCATTGGTTACGTTTGAGATAATCAAAGGATTTGAACATTGTGAATGGAAACCGGAGCGCGAATTGCTCTCGTTTGTAGAAGGGTTACCTCCCGAGTTGCCTACAAAACATAAAACACAATGTACGCAAATATATATTGGGTTGTTGTGGAGATTTAAACATGATAAAAATTCCCTTCGGACCATGCGAGTTGTCTTTGGACGACGAGGATAACGTCCTTAGACCATGACATCCTGGGCCATGAAGCATATTTATAAGGGATTCGAAGCCATGAAATGTTGTTCTTGGGCCATGAATATGGTGACTTTGGACTATGACGCCTTTGAATAATGATATGCAGTTTCGAGAGATCCTCAGGCCATGGCATGATGTCTTCAGGCTATGAGGATGATGCCTTCGTACTATGACGCCTTTGGACAATGTGGCGATGTTTCAGCTCATGAAATGTAAAGATGCAGCGATATTGGCTATTTGATAGAAGGAATAGGTGATGCTTAGTCATATGGGAGAACGAGAAAAGCCAGCGCTTAGCCTTGTATGTGATGAGGTCAAGCTTAACCCTATGTAGAGGAAGGCATCGTCTAGCCTTATGCGATAATGGAGGCAGTGCTTAGCCTCATCCAGATGAAACAGAGACAGTGCTGAGTCTCATGCAAAGAAAGGCAGTGTTTAGCCTTATGCAATAACGGAGGCAATGCTTAGTCTCATGCAATGTAATAAGGCCAGTGCTCAGTCCTATGCAGAGGAAGACAGTGCTTAGCCTTATGCAATAATGGTGGCAATGCTTAGCCCCGTGCAATATAATGAGGGCAGTGCTTAACTCTATGTAGAGGAAGGCAGTACTTAGCTTTATGCAATAATGGAGGCAATGCTTAGCCCATGTAAAGAATGGAGACAATGTTTAGTCTCATGCAGCTAAAGGCAGCGCTTAGCCTCATGTAATGATAGAGGCAGTGCTTAGCCTAATGCAAAGAATGATGGCAATGCTTAGCCCTATGCAGAGAAAGATAGTGCTTAGCCTTATGAAAACAATGGAGACAATGTTTAGTCTCATGAAGATAAAGGCAATGCTTAGCCTAATGCAATGATTGGAGGCGGTGCTTAGACTCATGCAAAGAATGAGGGCAGTGCTTAGCCCTATGTAGAAAAAGGTAGTGTTTAGCCCTTATTAGATAATTGAGGCAGTGCTTAGCCTCATGCAAAAAATGAGGGTAGTGCTTAGCCCTATACAGAGAAAGGCAGTGCTTAGCCTTATGCAATGGTGAAGGCAGTGCTTAGCCTCATGCAAAGAATAAGGGCAGTGCTTAGCCCTATGCAGGAAAAGCAATGATTAAATGTGAGAGGGAAAGTGGTCCTTAACTTGACGTATTTGTGCCTGGTGACTTATGACATTGTGAAGATAGCATTCTTGTTATATATTCGTGGATGTGCTTGCTATGTCCGTTTATGCTTGTACCCAAAGAAAAATTGTACTTTTAGGGAAAGGTCAGTTTGTGCCTTTGATTCCTCATTTTGCCTTTTATTCTCGTCTTGATTCCTTGTTCAAGTCACCCTAGGTAACATCTGGCTACTACTAAAATGAAATTTTCAAAAATATGCATTTGTGATAAATCATTTGTGAGAAGTGCAGTTGTTGAAAATATGTGATAATGCATAAACCAATAATTTTGTCGAATTAGAGATTGACACATTTTGAGACATTGCAACCTTCTCAACTTTGAATTTTGAGGACCCTCCTCAAAATTCTGCCCGAGTTTAAATGCATACTCCCAGCAATACGTTTTTTCACGATCCATGACGTAATGAGATGGGCAAAAACTCGAAATCTTGCCCCGAATCCTTACCGTATAGGACAATGAAGATTTTATTATGTTGTGACCGAACCCACAGGGCTACCTACGTATCCGCTCTTAAAGGGGAATCAGGTCAAGCGTAGTTCAGGTTACATAAAAAGAAAGTTCAAATAAAATCTTATACATAATATCTTTTGACGGCGTCCGAATTGATAGGTTTTGGCCATATTTCTCCGTCCGTCTCTGCAAGTATAAGCGCTCCTCCAGTCAATACTCAGTGAACCATGTAAGGGCCTTGCTAGATAGGTGAGAATTTTACTTTTGCTTCATCCTGATGCGAAAAGATCTGCTTCAACACCAATTGCCCCGGTGTGAATTGCCTCGATTTATCCTTTTTGTTGAAAGCCCTTGCCATTCTATTCTATTAGAATTGACCGTGACACACTATGGTCATCCTCTTACCGTCAATGAAAGCCAATTGCTCATATCGGCTCTATATCCATTCCGCATCGCTGAGCTCGGCCTCCTGTATGATTCTTAGGGAAGGAATCTCTACCTTGGGTAGTATAACAGCTTCAGTACCATAGACTAGTAGAAAGGGGGTTTCCCCAGTTGACGTGCAAACTGTGGTGCGGTACCCGAGGAGAGCAAATGGTAGCTTCTCATGCCATCGCTTGTAGTTATCCACCATATTTCTTAATATATTCTTGATGTTCTTGTTGGCGGCTCTCACAACTCCATTCATTTGTAGCCTATATGTTGTAGACTTCCGGTTCTTTGTCTTGAATGTTTCACACATGGCTTTCATCAGATCACTGGTAAGATTGGCGTCATTGTCGGCAATGATTGACTCAGGTACTCAAAATCAATAAACTATACGATCCAGGCCGAAGTCTACTACGACCTTCTTAGACACATATTTATAGGAAGCAGCTTCAACCCATTTTGTGAAGTAGTCTATAGCCACCAAAATGAATTTATGTCTATTTGAAGCAGCGGGTTCAATCGGTTCGATGACATCCATGCCCTAGGCAGAGAAAGGCCAGGGTGAACTTGTTGCATTGAGTTTGTTGGGTGGCATATCATATTAGCATGTACTTGGCATTACCTTTGAACATATTTGATGCAGTCTGTCTCCACAGTCATCCAGAAACACCTCGCCCTTAATATCTTCTTGGCTAGAACGAACCTATTCATGTGACGTCCATAGGTTCCGGCATGTATTTCTTCGAGCAACCTAGATGCCTCTTTGGCCTCGACACGTCGCAGCAACCCCAAGTCAGGAGTCCTTCTATACAAAATTCCTCTTCTATGAAAGAAGTGGTTGATCAATATTCGAAGTGTGCGCTTCTGAGTATATGTGGATGGATCAATGAAATTCTTGTCTGGATGTTGTTCATGGAAGACAAGGTAGCCAGCGCATGTGCAAATTCGTTCTAAATCCTCGAAACTTGTTTGAATTCTATCTTTGTGAACCTCTTGATCAAATCTTGTATAAAATTCAAGTATGGAAATAATTTAGTGTTCTTGGTAGCCCATTCTCCAAGTACTTGGTGTACCAATAGATCTAAATCTCTGATTACCATCAACTCCTGAACATTCATGTTGATGGCCAAACTGAGTCCCAAGATGCACGCCTCGCATTCTGCCACATTGTTGGTGCATGGTAATCTGAGCTTTGCAGATACTGGATAGTGTTGACCGATTTTTGATACCTATACAGCTCTGATGCCTACTCCTTTGAAGTTTGCGGCTCCATCAGAAAGCATCCTCCTGTCATCATATGCTTTGGCAATGTCTTCCCCCACAAACATCACTTGCTCGTTGGGAAAAGACGTCTTCAATGGTTTGTATTCTCCATCTATGGGGTTTTCTGGCAGGTGATCAGCCAATGCTTGCCGTTTGACTGCCTTCGGAGTCACATTGCTGATATCGAACTTACTTAGCAATATCTGCCACTTTGCTAACTTACATGTAGGCATGGGTTTCTAAAAGATGTATTTCAGTGGATCCCCTTGATATGACGTATGTAGTGTATGCACAGAAGTAGTGTCTCAATTTCTGGGCTATCCTTGTCAAAGCACAACAGATGCATTCCAGCAAAGAGTACCAGACCTCGTAAGGTGTGAACTTCTTACTCAGATAGTATATCGCATCATGTTTTCTCCCAGCTTCATCATGTTGCCCTAGGATGCAACCAAAGGCTCCATCCAACACGGATAGGTATAACAGTAAAGGTCTTCCGAGCTCTAGTAGGACCAGCACGGGCAACTTAGACTAGTACTCCCTGATTTTATCAAAAACCCTTTGTCATTCTTCGGTCCAGCGCACCACAACATCTTTCCTTACCATTTTGAAGATCGGCTCACATATCACCATTGACTGTGCTATAAAACGACTGATATAATTGAGGCGTCCCGGAAAACTCATCACATCCTTCTTGTTCTTTGGTGGTGGCAAGTCCTAAATAGCTTTGATTTTTGATGGCTCTAGCTCAATACTGCGGCGGCTGACGAAGAAACCCAGAAATTTTCAAGCAGGGACTCCGAAAGAACATTTTGCCGGATTCAAATTCAAATTGTACCTTTGAAGTCGGTCGAAAATCTTCCTCAAGTCTGTTATGTGATCCGAACTCCTCTTAGATTAATGATGCCATCATCCACGTATACTTCTATTTCCTTGTATATCATGTCACGGAAAAGAACCGTTAGGGCCCTCATGCAGGTAGCCCCCAGCATTCTTCAAACCAAATGGCATCATTTTATAATAATATATTCCCCATGGCATGATGAAGGCTGTCTTTTCGGTATCCTCTTCGTGCATCCAAATTTGCTGATATCTTGGGAAGCAATCCACAAAGGATTTGAGTTCATGTTTGGCATAGTTGTCGATCGGTATGTGTATTTTGGGAATGGGAATTCATCCTTAGGGTTTGCTCTGTTCAGATCTCGATAGTCAACACACACCATGAATTTCCCATCATTATTTGGAGCTGGTATGATGTTTGCTAACCAAGTTGGATATTCGACCACCCGAAGGACCTTGGCTTTGATCTGCTTAGTAACCTCTTCCTTTATCCTCATACTCATATCTGGCTTGAATTTCCTGAGCTTCTTCTTCACCGACAGACATCTAGGGGTGGTAGGTAGCTTGTGTGCTACTATAAATATTCTGAACCCCCCCATGTCATTGTAGGACCACACGAAAATATCCTAATATTCCTTCAGAAACCTGACGTACTCTTCCTTCTCTGATGGTGATAGATAAATGCTAATGCGAGTTTCTTTGACTGTTTCACAATTCCTTAGGTTAACTGCCTGAGTTTCTTCCAAATTGGACTTTGTTTTGTTCTCAAAATTCTCTACCTCTTTGACAATTTCCCCATGTATTATATCATCCTCCTAGTTGGTGTAGATAGTATTACTTCCATTTCCATGAATAATCATCTCTTGATGATTCCACTCGAACTTCATAGCATGGTGCAGAGTAGAAGCGACTGCCCTTACTGCGTGTATCCATGGTCATCCCAATAACAAGTTGTAGGTGGCAAATATGTCTAGCACTTGGAATTCAACGTCGAACCAGGTCGGGCCCATCTACATATGAAGGTTTATTTCTCTAATAGTAGCTCTCTAAGACCAATCAAACGCCTTCACGTTCATACTTCCCATTCGTATCTCATGGAGTCCTATACCTAATCTTTTTAAAGTAGTCAATGGGCATATGTTCAGACTTAAGCCTCCGTATATCAAAATCCTGGTAATGAACTTGTCTTCATATTGCGTAGTGATGTACAATGTTTTGTTGTGACTCAACCCTTCCGGGGGTAGCTCATCTTCGTGGAAAGAAATCTTGTCGCACTCTAGTACCTGTCCTACCATATTAGCCACCTCCCCACTAGTGATACTGGTAGGAACATAAGCTTCACTTAATACTTTCATCAAAGCATTCTTGTGTGCATCTGAGTTTTGCAACAGCGATAAAATGGAAATCAGGGCGGGATTCTTGTTCAGGTTATCAACAACGAAAGTATTCCCTCGCTTGTACCTTTCTCTAAAGACCATTAATGCCTGTCTGCATGACGGGTGGCTTGGATGTGGTTTCTTTGCATGTTCCTCCAAGATTCTCGGGTGTATAAACTCTGCCACTTTTCGTCATTCCTTGTGCATCACATGTCTCTTCTGTCTTGGCTTTTCCTTTTTATCTCACCTTTGCCACATAATCACATGGGACAACATCAGACTTATAATACGGTGTTGGAGCTACCATCAAAGTTAAAGGTGTAGCTACCTTGACCTCAAATGGCACCTGGGTTTTTGGGAGCGTCTCTCTCTGGAATAGGTCCGATGGATCCCTCCTAATCCCATTCTTCATCAGTTTCTATGGCATTCACTCCCTCAGCCCTATGATCAGGAAGAGGGTTATTACAGATATTCGGCGCAGCCTCCTTTGCTTGTATAACTTTCGTGTCAATAAACGTCTGGATCTTGTCATTCAGCATGCGGCATTGCTCATCGTATGATCCCTCATGCCTAAATGGTACGCACAAGTTCTGTTGGGGTTAACTCACTAGGAAGTGTTTTCAACTGCAACAGCAAGAATGGGGGTGTCGTAACCAGCGGCCTTTAGTTTCTCATACAGTTGGGCTATGGATTCAGCGATGGGGGTGTATTGTCTGGGAGCTCTGCGGTCAATATTTGGTCGTGGTTTAGGTTAGTTTTGTTGGGCGGTAGGAGCTAAATGGTAATATGCAGGTTGGGTGTTATATGTATGGTAGGGGTGGCAGGGCATTGGTATTTAGGAGGTGAGGGTTGGTATGTGGGTGGAGGTGTTTGATAGGTGGGAGGAGACTTAGGGCCCTGGTATGGCACCCAACTTCCTTCTTCTTCAAAATACCTCCTGATAGTAAAGCTTTGTTGGTGGCTTGCAGTGCCTCGAAGTTGGTTACCGTACTGCTCTTGATCCCTTCTTCTATACTTTCTCCCAACTTGATGATGTCGAAGAACTTGTGATTCTCTATAAACATCAACCTTTCATAATACAGTGGATTCTGAGCTCTGACGAAGAACTTGTTCATTTGTTTTTCTTCAAGTGGTGGCCTCACCTTGGCGGCCTTTGATTTCCAACGAGTAGCATACTCGCGGAAGATTTCTGTTGGCGTCTTCTTGAGATTCTGGATGTAGAAAACGTCTGGCGCATTCACTGTGTTGAACCTGAATCTATCTATGAAATCAGATGCCATGCTCACTCAGTCCGCCTACTTTTTTGGATTCTGGCTAATATACCAAGATAAAGCATCTCCTGTAAGACTTCGCATGAACAGTTTCATGCGAATTTGCTCATTCTTTCCAACTCCTACAAGCTTGTCATAGTAGGTTCTCAAATGCACCTTAGGATCACCGGTTCCATCAAACATCACAAACTTAGGAGGTTTCTAACCTTCCGGTAGTTCCACATCTTGGTGGATAAACAAGTCTTCATACTTCAAACCTTTAACGCCGTTCCCGCCTTACATTCTGGGCTCTCCCTGTCAGTTTCTTTAGCTCCTCTACCATGTTTTGGATGAGCAGGTCCTTCTCAGTTGGCTCAAGTATGTATAGGGTTTGCTGCGAGGTATGGGGTAAGGTTTCCACGTATATCGGATTGTCGTGGTGTGTTCCTGGAACGTGGGTATATGGGTGATCATTGATCGAGGATGTAAGGGGAAGGGGGGAGTTAAGTTGTGGTGCATTTTTAGGGGTGTGATAAGTGGAGTTTTACGGATACTTGGCTGGGTGATGGTGTTGTTGTTGAGGGGTTTGCACTGGCAGCGGGTTAAGTTTTGAGGAGGTACGGGATTGCGATACTGGTGCATTACGGGAGGATTTTGTGGAGGTATGAGTGGTGGATTTTGGGCCTGGGTGTTTTGTGGTGGCGTTTGATTCTTGGTGGTTGTGTTTTGTTTGTTGATGTCAGGAACATTTAGAGTGAGGGAAAGGTTTGTGAGGTTTTTGCCCTGCTCAAGCTCACCTTGTAACTCCAACATTTTCTTTTCCAAATGTAGGACTAACTCATTTTGTCCAGGCGTACTTCTTCCATCTGAGGTTTCAACATTATCTGGCATGGTAGCATTGTCTTTTCGATTACCACTTAGATCATCAATTTTCCCTTTTCCTTTGCCTTTGCGTTTTTGGGTCGCTAGGTGGAGGAGGTGGTGGAGGACCACTGGATCTAGTTCTAGTGTGGTATGCTGATGATGCCAGAATGCACAAACCAACCTTTGGGAATGGGAGTAATCAAAATAAAGAAAAATAAAAGGTAACTAAGTCAGTAAGATGAAGTGAAAAAGAGTTTACAATATTTAAGCAGGTATCACGTAAGGTCATGCAATAATTCGCGTCCTAATTTAGGGACCTCATTGTGCCTGAGGTAGGCCTAAGCGCCACATAGACTTGGAGAAAATTCATTCCAGCGTTGTCTCATTCCATTAATGCGAAAATAAGCCAAATCAATCTTTCACTAAATCAAAATAGTAATTAAAAAGTCACTAATGTCATTAAGCCTTATTACATCGAAATCTAACGAATTGTAACCTTGAATGCAGTAAAGAACATTATCTCCTAGTCTACTTGGTCCCCGAAGGACCTTCTCCATACTTGGCTCTTTTGACTCCATCAATCACATTTACCAGATCGCGCATGTCGAGTAGCAAGTAAGCCATTGCCCGCTTCCCTCCTTCATCATGATCCATGCCTTAAGAATCACGAAGCCTCTTTCTCATATTCCCTTCTTGCTCCATCAATCCTTGATCTAGATGCTCTAAACTCTCTGTCGACTTATTTGCAATATCCTTCCATTCTCTAATCGCCTCCATGTCCACCTTATGTTGTTCTAGATGCTTAGCTTAAGATTCAAACACTCTTTTATGTAGCCTCTTGTACTTCATCTGTTCCTCAGCCACCTCATCTACGATCCTATCTTTCAAATTGACCCCTGATTTGATGTCCATGACTATGTCGTCTTCCAACCATGAGAGATAGTAGTACATATGACCGGCGTGATACCTGTCTGGCTCAATAGTCTCTCCCTCCACGATGATCTTTTGATTCCACATGCGTTGGGATTCAAACTTGAATGGGGTGACATCTCCTTTGAAATTTGCTTTATACTGAATCATGCTGGAAACCCGAGGTATGACTTGTTTCCTTCCAGCTTGCCTCATTACCCTTATCAGAGCGTAAAGATAGATACCTCGCAGACTAATTTGGACCTGATGATGAACTCGCTACTAGGAAACCATTCAAACATCCAACGCAGTTGCTCGCCTATCAGATGGCTGAAGAAACGCACCCAGCCTACAGCATTTCCAAACTTTGCAAACTCGTCTGGAATGAATGTCATCTTCTTTAGATGATGACTGGCCATGTAGCCATTCAGCAGCCTTCATAGAAGCTCCCCGGGATAATCACCCCTCTAAAAGTGTTCTGGCAGCCAAACTTGTAGCAAGAGATTACAACCCTCGAAGTGTAAGAACCCATGGTTGCACCGATCCAGCAGACGGTACATCTCAGCTAAGGTCATCGGGATGATAGTGTATTTCTACCCCTTAATACCCACCATTAATGTCCTGGCTACCATGGCTAAGCGAGTGTGAATCCTTCCCCTTGCATTATCAACAAACCCAAGAAACAAATTACGAAGACATAGACCTGGCGGTGCATCCATCCCAAAGAGGTAATGGCTAGCTCCTCATGATGCAGGCAACATGATTTGCTATGCCTATACCGCTCATATAGAAATTCAAAGGGGATGTATGATTTCTTTAGGTAGACCAGTTCGTCGTTCTTCTTAAAACCTAGCATCTTCAATAAAAAACACAGGGCTCAATTTTTTGGCACAAATAGACCTGGACTATCCCGTTGTAACTTGGAAAAGCACCCTATTTCTTCCAGGTGAGGAGTCATTTCAATATTGCCAAATCGGAAAACAGCTCTCTTTTTCATCCCAGAACATGGTGGCTGCCTCAATTACCCAGTACACTCCTCACATGGTTTCTGTCACATGGTTAAAGGTCGTTCCACCAGCCAATTAGCAGAGGAGGGATATTCTGGACCATACCAAAACCTGGGAATTTCGTGCTTCATTTTCTACAAACAAATAAAGGTTACCCTTTCCCCCTCCAGATTCCACTATTTACGCAATAATGATCAACATGTTCGCACGTTTTCTCCATGTAATGCACATAATATGGTGCTTTCCTTTAAGATTATGGAAATCCCGTTGGACTTTGGACAAGGTTTATCTAAACGGGTTGATGTGTCAATTGACATCTCAATCCATACTAGGTTTAGCATGATGCATGTATATTTCAAATTAGAGTGTGGCTTCTAAAAGGGCCTAGAGTAGTACTCTCAAGTGGATGACTTGAGAGGGAAAAGCACGGGACCACCGACTGCATTTGATATTAAGCACGAGTGGAGCGTGATGTTGAAAGCATTCTTTATGAAAAAATAGTAACACGTTGCCAGATATTTGCATGATGAATGTACGTAAAAACGGTAAATGATATGATAAAATGAACAAGAGAAAGGAAAAAAGGAAAGACAAAAAAGAGAAGTCAGTTTAACTCATGAAAATTTGCAAGAACGTAATTAAATGAATCTAATAGGGAGATAAAGATGGAGAGACATGATATAGCAGTCCTAAACAAGATGAAGGAAATGGAGAGGGAATGTACATGTCATAACAATTTCAACAAATAAAGGGAAATAAGGGAGGGGATGTAGATGTCATCAAATAATCCATTAATCCATATAAGTAAACTTCATTATGATAAGAGCCTAAGTATATCCCCATTAGAGTTGCCTTGCTGTCGTGCCCCTTTTTCTCAAGAAAGCGGGATTTCCACATGTGACAACTCTTTTAAATAGGTATTAAGAGAGAAGAGTCGTAGCCTAACGATTCTACGGTGCGTTAGGGCACCTATTTGCGAAGAATTCTGTTTAAATAGTCTGTGTCACTAAAGATCGGGTAAGCGTTCAAATTACCTCAAAGAGAAGGTGTCAAGCACTCTTCGAGGTCCACAACTGTGGGTCCCGGCCGAAATTTACGTTATGTGGGATTTTTGGACTATAATTGCCCTATGTGATTGTGTATGTAAGGGAAGACAAGGAATTTAAAAGTTCTACATTATGTAAATTAGTGTAAGGAAAATCGTACAAGAATTAAACTTTATATAAATAATCAGTACAAGTCTTTACAGGATACAACTTAATTATTCTAAGTTCAAGAGACAGAGTGTGAATGGTAAACATACAAAGGAGGGGGGTTTTAAGTTTTTTAGCCTAAATGATCACCTCGTGCAACATAAATAATACTTCGCGACTCCCTTAGGGTAGGGATTGCTCATATTATTCAACGGGCAGAGACTATTATCTCCTTCTACCCGATTACCATGTTAAAATTGTATACTTAAAGTGCTCTAATTCAATTCTAAATCGTGTCTTATGCGTGTGCTACCCGTTCCGTGCCTATGGTCCAGGAGACTTTGGACCTACTATTTGGGTGGCTCTAGACTTTACTTAGGGAGCTCAAAAATGATAAAACTAGGCGCACATTCAAAACATATAGGACTACATATAAAGACAAAGATGACTCAAGTTAGCCTCCACACATAAACAACAAATAACGTGGGCATATTTTTATATTAGGCAGTAGACAATTTCAGCATTAAGACGCATTAGAATCATTAAATCCTATAGACACGGCTTCTATGTGATTCTGATTCCAAGTGTTGTACAGGCAGTGCTACTGTTTTAGACTAATGAATTTGCAGATTTACAGGTATTACAAATCCTACGGGCATGATCTCTATATTGTTTGCGCAATGAGGTAGTAAAAGAGTCTGAAAACTCAGAATTACTAGCGTTTGATTTTGTAGACATGGTTTCTAGGCGAGTTACAATATCCTATAGGCAGGATTTCTAATAGTTGCTATTTGAACTCGATTTTATTATGCTTGTTCCTATAGGCATATCATCTAGGTGGGCTGTATAATGAAAGCAACAGAAGCAGTCAATTAATTAATTAGTTAAAACTTTATAGTCATGGTATCTAGATGAGCATTAGCGAAGGTATATATCGTTACATCCTACAGGCATGCTATCTAATAATTAAACAAGTAGTTATGGGCATTGTGTTGTTTAGTAGCGCACAGCAGTAGACATGGAAACAGGTACATCATTTACTCAAACCAACATGCTTTGAATAGTGTACATGTATTAGACAAGTTAAGTGAAGTGTGTGATTTCCTATTGACTTGGTTTCTATGTGTGTATAGAGTTAAAGTATGTCAAACAAATAGTAGGCGAAGCAAGTAAATCCTATGGATAAATTTTCTACCCATTTAGGTGAAAATTGAAATATACTCGCTTCCCCCATTTCACTAACTCCCCAATCGGTTGTTACAAATTATTACAGGCTCATATAACGAATGCAAGTACAAAAATTACACCAGGAACAATTACATGCCCAAGAACATGCCCAAACAAAAGTAACCAGCACTAACTGGGCCTTTAACAGACTCTTTCATTCGAATAGCAGGCCCAGATCCAAATGCTCTCACAACAGGGGAGTATGTCTATTTGCACAACCCAAAGCCACACATGGACTCATATGAACCCCAAAAATTACAACATTGACCACTTAACCAAATAAGTTACTAGACCACGCATGGAAATCAACACACATTTATCAGGATTCATAAAAACATTGGCATCTCAGAAGCAAGAGTGACAGGATTTATTATGAAAAGAACAAGAAACTAATCAAAGATGCAGTCATCGATTCTCCTGAGAGGTCACAATTGCCGCGTTCGAGAATCCCCCCCTTCTTCCACTACGCCCCGAAGATTTTCACCTCATACGGCTCCTCGTTCAATTCTTTCGAATTCATTGGATCCTTTCCGCGTTCGAGAATCCCCTCCTTCTTCCACTCCGCCCCGAACAGTAACTAGGACAGCCCCTTTGACATCTCTTCACCTGTAAATAATTCTCGATGTGAAAACACAGAGCCATGTCATTAGGAAAACAAACACGGGATTCCACGTGCCCCATGCTACTCGGTTCAGAGCATAAGCTGGACGTAAAAAAGGGGGTCCTATCAACTTGCTCCGGGATCACTTCTTATGGACTCGTTGAGAATGATTCTGCATCCTCTGTATTACCGCGGCTGCTGTGATCAGACTGAAGAATCCAAATCCATTTTAAATGAGACAAACATAAAAGGAGGAGGCACCCCTTCTCCCGAAGTTAGGGGGCTATTTTGCCTTGAGAGCCAACTGAACTTGATTTCCAACATGGTAAATGCAACATAGGTTAAATCGTTAAGCAGGCGATAGACATAACACTAGGAGAGTTAGGGAGACATGCCATTTGGGATTAACAGGGTAAACATACTAGACACATACGAGATGAACATGAGTTCAAAATAGAGCATGATCCATAGTTAGCCTAAAAAGGATTTGAGCATGGGAGTCTAAGTTATGAAGGTCAAACATAGTCATAGTTAGGAATGCCAATTACACATAACAAACAGACAAGCGAACAATCAATAAGAAGCCTAATCATGCTGAGTGTAACACACAGATCCCCAAGTCTGAACGTTTCATGGTAGGAAGACACATTAACTTAAGGTCAAACAAAACATGCAGACTCAGAACTTAAGCCAATAGACAATGTATGATCATAGGAACTAAATGCGTTGGATTCAACTAGAAGCATAAGTAATTCCAAAGAGTACAGGTTTGACCAAACACCACATTAAAGTTCTCAACAACAAAGGAACAGGTTTAGTTAAAACATTGCGAAAACAACATGGTTCATGTAAGCAGGTAAAAGTAGAGTCCACATAAGGGAATTATCATTAGAAGTTCATTAAAGAAAGTTCAGGGTAGGAGATGATTCCCTAAGACTTTCAGTGCGAGAATCCAAGACAAGGCATAAGAAAAATTCGCAATAAACATTAATTGATTAGCACTGCAGAGCAGACTTAAAGAGATATAAAATCATTCAAGTTGAACATACTGAGCATAAATTGAAGTTTAAAACCTTGGATGGTTGTGACACTAGGGGATTCAGAGCTACAGAATAGCTTCAAAAGCGAGTAAAATTTCCTATGAAAATAACACAATTTTGAAGTCATATTGGTTCACAGGATTCAAACAATATGGATATGCTGAAAACTGAACACAAGCAAAGAAGAGAGAATTGCAACACTCGAGATACTCGCCAGTTTGCAGATTCAACAAACAAAAGAAGAGAAGACTAAATTCCAGCAACAGCTTGAATATCAGCAGCAGCGAGAAACACCGAAAGACCAAAATCCTAGTGCATCAAAGTTCACAGGAGCTTCAAATGAGCCCCGAATAATGCTCGCACTAGGGAGTTCAATAGAGAGGGTTCTGGTGGCCTTGGATTTCAGCCGACCACAACCAAGAGTGCAAAATAGTATAGAAAGAGTAAGAGTGAGAGAACAGTAGTGACAATAGTAGTTGTAGCAGTAGTCATTAAGTCTTAGAAGGGGAACGAGGAAGGGGGGTTTATATAGTAGTAAAATTGAAAGAACAAACAAGAAAACAAAGTTAATCAAACACAAATAAGAAAAGAAAAGCATGCAAAACCAATTCAAAATCAATGTAGGAGAAAAATTGGGTAAACGCTAGTTCAAGAAGGAGAACACAAATAGTCAAAGATCTCACTGTATCGGACCAATATAGCTTGGTAATGAATGTATACAGATAAAATATCATCCAGATCTAAACAAATGGAGTTTGATTCCTTGATTCGGAGCCTGGTACTTGCCAAAAATAGGCAATTACTAAGTAATACTAAAATCATGTAAAAAACAATGAGGCAGAGCGTAAATGGAATGATAATCATGGAGTGATTCCATGTAGAGGTCAGAGTTGGAGAGGATAAGGGAGGCGACTGCTAGGGTTTTACATAGGAAAGAAGAGGAGCATTTGTGGCGGCGGACTAGGAGAAATTTTAGGGATTCGGGGAGTTTCGGTTAATTAAAAGGGACGGATAGTTTATGGGTTGTTGATCATCTGAGATCAACAGCCAAGATTAAAAGGGAGGTGGGGGGAGGGGCGTTTAAATGGGTCGTGACCGGGGTCGTCTTAAAGATGGCTATTTTGTTTGGGCTGGGAGCTATTGGGCTAAGGTTTTGGCGTCTAGGCTAGTGTATTGGGTTCGGAATTAACTCAAAAATTGGGTCATAATTTGCATACACGGAATTTATTAAAAAATAATTTATAAAAAGTAATAATAAATTATTAAAATATTATTTATACAGTAGAGTGCTTGAAAATAATAGCTTAACATTGTAAAAATATAAAAATGCTATTTTAGTATAAATAATGTAATAAATATAATTATGTATAAAATATCGGCTATTATTACAAAAATTGTGTAAATAGCTCCAAAATAGAAATATAATTATATGAAATGAAGTAAATTGTTATAGAACACACCTGTGGGTATAAATAATAAATTGGATGATTAAATTATCTCAAAATAATTTGAAAGTATAATTAATAAATATTTGAACAATTTAAAAATTAATTTTAAAGCTTTAAAAAATATAGAAAATTTTGAAAAAAACTTATATGACTCTTATAAATTGGGTAATAATGCAAAATGATATTTTGAGAGTGTATAAAATATTTTATGAAACATGAGGGCAAATTTGGGTATCAACAGGGTATTCTAATCCTGTACAATTCACGAAATCCCTTTTCTTTAAATTATTACTCGATCAAAGGCCTAAATGTCATCCTCTTATCTATCACAATTACACATGTATTCTACTACCAATGCAGCATTTCATCTCTTCTAATTACTCCTAGCCTTAGACTCCTCTATGTTTTGTTTAGGCGATACTGAGCTTTCTATAACTTACAGAAACCATCAGCTCTCTTGTTTTGATGGGCTTAATCTCGAGGCCTTACCTATTCTCGTCACCTTCTCACACACCTTTTCTTATCCTTAATCATGTCCACTTAAAACCTTGTCACTCTACCATATATTAGCTTGCGACCTAGAGATTCTATATATATTACTCGCAACCTTCCTTTACTTGCTAGCACCATAGATTTCCTTTTGTGTCTTCTCAGTTGTCTTTAGATGTAAGCAATTACTTTTCGTAGTCGTTCTGCCACTTGTTGCATGAATACTTGGCTTATCTTATTGCGAATGATGGACTTTCCTGTAACTCATATGATCTCAAATGTCACTTTTGATTTTACTTCCCGTTCATTGGTCACGGTATGTGCCACTTTATTATGGAGTGCATACAATATTGTAGTGAGACTATTGTTCCAAGATCATTTCTTCTTCAGGTCACTATGCTTAGGTTGAAGCCTTCTTCCTTATTTCTTCATCTACTCTTTCTTGTAGTAATTAGAGGAAGCCCTCTAACTCTTGTAAAGTTGCGAGCTTATTACATCGTATACCCGACGGAATTTTTGATGTTCTTATTCGCTTATAATTATCCTTAATTAATTACCTTCGCGCCCTTCTGCTCGTAGGGTTGCTTTTTAACTTAAATTTTGATTATCTCCCCTGTGGCACTCTCTTTTATTTTCCATAACACTTATATAGTGCCTTTAACTACCCAACTCCTATCTGAATATTTTTCAAAGATTACGATATCATATCTGCGAGACTGAATTCCCTATGCTGGGGTTCACTATGTTTATCTTTCACGATCTGCTGATTTATCTGTATCCTATTGTCTAACACTAACTAGGATCTCCCTGAATCAACTACTAACTACTCGCTGGTCCATTTACATATCTATATTCTACGCAATCTCTCTTGGGTTATTTCCTTTGTCTTAACATACCGCTCGCACTAACTCCTTAAGTATCAAGTATCCATTCACACTTATTTATCAATAACATCCTGGTCGGGAATCCTTACTGCCTCTCCCCGGCGTCGTGCTTGCATAAAGTTCTGGGGTTGTAACATATCTGTAGGATTTGAATAAGTGCAATCTCATCCCATTCGCATTTTTATCGCACTCTTCCTTTACCATTCCATAGTTACCTGATCCACCTAACTCCGGCTTAATACCATATCATACTATCTC